>JACEGR010001435.1:0-168633 GCA_014170235.1 Listronotus bonariensis
CCAAATTTTGTTTTAATTTGGCAATGTTATTTATAACGTTAAGGGGTGATTTATCGTTAACTTAATTACATTTAATAAAGTCCAGTAGCGTCTCGAGCGGCAACTGAAGGAATATTTCTAATAAAAGAACATACGCCACTGTCTGTGTAAATTTGTGTAAAATTTTCGGGCCTTTTTAGATTAAGCAAATACAAATACAGCTTTTGCATTTTCTATTTTTTATTTCGTATCTTGTTTAGTTTAAGAAAAAAAAGAACAACTGACCCATGTTTGCATCAGTGGCGGCTGATGGGCCAATTTTATGGGCACACACGCACTATTGTAAAATATACTAATACTTTTTTACCAAATTTTCATCTAAAATAAATTAATTACTTATAATAAGAGGCCTATATAAAATTTTAAACATTGGTTTTTACCTATGGTGCGGGTGTGCCCATCAAATTGGCCATCACTGGCCGCCACTGGTTTCCTAAAATTTCCTTCATAATTTTTTTGTAGAATTTGCCCTTAATTTTTGTTCACAACGTTCTATAACACATTGTACATTAAAGACTATGCTTAAATCAAATATTTTAGGGTAAATACATTTTTTCCTTGCGGCGCAACTTCCTACTTTTTTCACCATTAAGGGGGACCGAAATTTTGATCTGTATTAGGGCCCGCCACGGCTCTCGGCGGCCCGGCCGTGTAATTGAGTGGGATAACATGCTCTGCATATGCAAGAAGCAATACTGTAATATTATTATACAGGGTAATTAAAAAAATAAGTTAATTTTCAAAAATATAAAGGGTTGCGGTAAAAATTTAGAAGTTATTTATTATGAGCTAATTTTATTAAAAAAAAGTTTATATGTACAGACTATACCCGAATTAAGTTAACAAATGGACAAAGGGACCAAAAATTTCATTTTACGAAAAAAGTAATTCTTCATAAAAATTTTTGCTTGTAAATAAAATGGGATTCACGAAGAGAAAAATGTTGATTTTGTATACAGGGTTTGCAAAAACTTAAAGACCATGATTTTTCTACAAGAGTAAACTACCTTTATATTTTATATTTAGGCAAAACTTTAATTAAAATAGCATTTTGAATTATTTTATTAGAGTTAC
Source organism: Listronotus bonariensis (assembly GCA_014170235.1). Taxonomy (NCBI): domain Eukaryota; kingdom Metazoa; phylum Arthropoda; class Insecta; order Coleoptera; family Curculionidae; genus Listronotus; species Listronotus bonariensis. The sequence goes on from JACEGR010001435.1 coordinate 1,114, forward strand.
AGGGGTAGAAAAAAGAATTATAAGATATGAATAAAAAATAATGATTTTAAAGTTATCAAAAATTAAATATTTTAAATTTTTATAATAAAATGACCTAAAAATTTTTTATAATTTGCTTTTCAAATACCTATTTTCTCCAAATTCCTACAAAATACAATTTTTTAACTCTAAACGCCAGTTTTCGTCCAATCATGGATTTTAATAAAACTTTGGATTATTGTTTTTATCGATTGATTACAAACATGATTCTAAATAAAAAAATTTAATTACATTTTTCTAAAAAATGAAGAATACAGGTAATGTTCTCTGGGAAAAAATCATGTTTTTAAGTTTTTGCGAACCCTGTATATAAAATCCACATTTTCTCTTCCTGAATCCTATTTTTTACATGCAAATATTTTTATAAAAATGACTTTTTTCGAAAAAATAAATTTTTGGTCCATTTGTCCTCTTGTAAACTCCATCCGTGGACAGTCTGTATAAACATAGGTCCGAAATTGCCTAGTTTTCAAGTGTTAAACTTTTTTAAAAATCGGTTTAAAAACATATTAAAATAAATATCCCTCATCCAATTTTAATACAATTTGGTAATGTTATTTGTAGCATTAAGTGACTAATTTAGCTCTGACTTTATAAAAAATTTTAAGTCCAGTGCAGGGTTGGGTCAAATACTGAAAATCGATATTCAAATACGAATACAAATATTTAAAAAAGTAAAAAGAAGAGCAAAAAATTCCTTTCTTTAAAAAAAAATAATAATAACAAGCAATACCATTCCCTTGTTCTCGGTCCCAATAATTTTAAAGAGTAATGGGTAGTTTAATATAATATTTTATTTTATATAATATTTTTACGATTTTGGGTCACAGAATATTAATATTCACCATTTTGGTATTCTAGTACTGCTATTCACATTTCGGTACTCAAATACAATTAGTCAAAAACTGTATTTTGAATACAAAATCATAAATACTGACTCAAAAGTATTCCGCCAAATACCGAATACCAAACACACAGATGTATTCGAATACCAGCCCAATGTATTCTGAATACCGAGTATTCATATACTACTAAATTCTAGTCCAGTGGCTTCTTGAGCGGCACTTTAACAAATATTTCTGACAAATAAATATACTCCACTTACTTTAATACAACTGTATTTTATTTATAGTAGGCAAATAAGGATACAACATTTTTGTCTCTTAATACTCTTTCTATCTTGCTTAATTTTCAAGAAAAAAAAATCCGTTTGATTCCATATTCCTAAACCACTCAATAAACATAATAAAGTTTTTTTTTAAATAACTTATTTACAATTACGTGATAACATTAACAACAAATATCAGTAAATCAAAAGTGTTATTTTTGTTATATTTTTCTTGTGTTTTCGGGGTCTTTCATAACTAAAAATTAAATTTTAAAGAAAGTTGCAGATAGTAGCAGCTAATTAATACAAAAAATATTTGTTTACTCACACTTACAAGTAAAATGAGTGTTTTATTGGTTTAAAAAGTCAAAATCCAGAGTTACTTACTTACTAGATATTTATTATCAATAAAAGGGTCCAGACTATGTAGCTATAGTCTATATGTCTTGATGTTTTAGAGATTCTGTTTAAAAGATTTTTTGCTTTATATTTAATTATAATTATTAAATTATTATTAATGTTTTTTAAAAATATTAAAAACATTGATTAACGTTTAAATAGAAACAAAACCATTCCATTAAACCAGATAAAAAAATAAACATTTACCAATTTACAATGGCAACAATTGGCGCCATTTTTAATTATCTAATATTTGTGGTTTTTAATACCTACTTTTTTATCACAACTTAAACTATAATTCCAACTGCTAAACAGTTCATACTTACTTAAGACAAAAATAGCAAAAATTCTTTTATTTTCAAAAACTCTTATCATGCCATTTTTTTAACAGATGTTTTTATTAAACTGTCAAATAAATACTATGGTATCTAAATTTATAAATAATTTTTCTTTTAACTAGAAATTATTCTTATTTATTTATTTTTTTAATTTTGTGACATTAGAGTAGTTTCATTACAATTCTAAAATTTTTCATTATATTCGCTGATAACAAGTAATAAGTGTTGCAATTGTTTTTCATTTTTTGTAAAGGACTTATTGTAATGTTTGATCAACGCTAACCCACGCTCCTCAATATCATTAACCACAGTCAATTTATTAAAAAACGCTGTGAAAATGAACATAGCATCTTTCGGTACAAAATCTCTCATATCTTTCGGCAAAAATAATTTGAATTAATTAATATAATCGATTCGATAGTGTTGGAAATTTGACAGTTAAAATGGCATCTGTGAACCCACATAAAATTAGAAAACAATAAAGTTTTGACAAACTTAATTGTTTTGCAAAAAAAAGAAATATTACAAATTATATTTTAAAGTTGTCCACCTTCGAAACGATTGGGTTAAAAAAGAGGTTCATAAAAGCTGTTTTGCAGAGCGTTTATTTTATACAAGAAAATGATTTGGTCTAGCCTTTTTAATAAACAATTAAAAAGTTATAAAATTTTAAACTAAAAAAACAGCTTTCCTTAATATAGGAAATTAAAATTTACCATGCGGGTCGTGTTAATAATAATATCAAGGACTGGCTTTTACAGAATTTTGTTAAAGTTTTTTTGATATTGTTTTGGTTATATGAAGTTTTTTCTAATTTTTGTATTGTAGAATTAACCCTTAAAGCTTATCGGATAACTTGTAAAACACCCTGTAAAACAATTTGATTCCTATTTTGTTTTTTGGTTTAAGCTGTTTCCTCTTTATAAACCCAGTACCATTAAAATATATTCCGTAATACTGACTCAAATTTCATGTTTCCATTTTATATAAGATACGAGAATTGGGCGTTCTCCTCATAATTTAATAAGCAAATTCATACCACCATGCCTAAAATAATAGGAACAAGTATGCCCTTTCCCTTTCAGTTCATTAGAGGTCTATTGTCCTTTTATTTTGCACCTTTATTGTATTAAACTGATGATGGCATAGTAAAATGGGGAGTTATCGAGTATTACTTTATTAAATATCGTAAACATAATAATAGTTTTCTCCAGAATAAAGATTTTTAATAAACATTTTAAGAAAATTTATTTTTTTATATTATGAAGAACTATTCTGCCCTTGAAAGTGATCACTTTTTTAATCAACCAAGTAGCCTTGTCTGGTACAAACGAAGATCTTGTGAGGCCTACGTTGGCCTCAATACCCGTAGCGGCATATAGCCACCTAAGCAGCAAGCTGACTTCATTATACCGTTAATTTTTGGTCATAAGACATCATCAGACAAAAATTATGACGCCATTTTACTTACGTGTTTTTGACGTTGTTAAAGCGACGTCTTTTCGACGTCATTTTTTCGTGATACTGGTTCATAAAAATCTAATGACATCATGTTTAGGAAATCCCTCCGGAAAAATTTTGTGACATTATATGATTCGTATCAAAATCCAACCGAAATATCATATGACAGAAAAATAAGACTTAAGAATTTTACGAAATTAAAATAGAAAAAAGTCTACCGATAGATGGCGTAATGGAAGATAAACTACCTACTACGTTTATTTAACATCTCTGCTTCTTATAGAAATTTTTTGGAACTTGTTGTTATCGCCTACACCGTACCGATGAGACCAAAATAGTTCGAGACCTAAATTAAATTTGAAAGAAATACCTTCAGCTAATGTAAAAATCTGCATGTCTAGGTGGGACAGTGCTTGAGATATGCGACCTTGCAGGGCATGGAAATTGCAAGCAGTAAGGAGTTTATCCCATTTCTATTTTCAAATAAAATATCGTATCATTTTAGCTTTTGAAAAGAAAAGTATATGCGTCAATTTTTTGTCATCTTAAAGACGTCATTATGACGTCATTAACGGGACTTTTGTCTGTGACTTAGGAAGGTCATTTTCACGTCATTTTGTCGTCATCTTATGACGTCTTTGCTGACCAAATATGACCAAAAATAACTAAAAGGAGAGGTCAGTAAGAAGTCAGCTTGCTGCTTGGGCAGGAAGTAGTTATTTTTGGTCTTCATGATCGTTCCCTCAGAGGAGCCACTAGTAATAGTGGGCTCTGGTACTTGGGTCAGAGCTTATGCTCTTCTTTGAACTTAAGTATAATCAGTCCTTAGATAAAGTGAGCACATGAATTATTTCCAGGGACAATTTTATTTAAAAGGACGCTAAGAATAAAAGCAGATGACTCGTAGTGTGACTTGGTGGCGTAAGGTGCTAATAGACAATAAAAAGAAAATTAATTCGATTAAAAAAATTAAAACTTATCAAAAAAGCCTAAACTATTAAATATAGAAAAGTTTAAAAGAAAAATAAAGTCGGTTAACAACATATGTATGTTATTAAATTATAAACAGCTTTTTTAATTGCCTTATTGTTATTTAGTATGCACAATTTACACATACTAACATTGGCTGACGACAGTTTTTTAAAAGGTTTATTGATTTATTAGATAATTTAAGCTTTTTAGTAGATTTTAACCAAGCCTTTTTCGTTTATTAATTAACTAAAATTATTTAATTAACGAACATACACTAAAAATTACAATTTAGTACTATTTTCTAATCATCTTCATAACAATAAAATGCAATTTTTTGAAAAAAAAAACAATTTTTAACATAGGTCCAGATTTGACAGAGACATCGGTGAACATAGGTACATTAAAAAAATACAGTTGAACATATACAGTGTGTCCGTCTAGGTTCTCCACATATAGAAAACGTTTTTATTATTAATTTTACGAAAAAATTATTTATTATAAAATGTTCTGCTTGGTCTAAAACCTTAAAAGAAATCATTAGATATTCATTTTTGTCAGTAGTAAACGAGATATCTTAAAAAATGTGAATTTTGATCAAGAGGAAAGTACCCTCATTTTTGAAAATATCCAAAATTATTATAAAGAAAAAATAAATATTTAGAAATAAAAATAACTTTTAAATATGCAAACTCGTTTATTAAAAAAAGGTTTTAAATTTTTTTATGCGATAACGAGCGTTTCTGTAACGTTTCACTGTTTTGACAGTTCTTAAGCTTTTTCTAGATATTACATGTAGAAAAAAGTATTTAAAAATGTAGAAATTTAAATTTTCCTCCTTTAATAATACAAAATAAAAAAAAATGTTTTTCTTGCAAATAAATGAGTTTGCATATTTAAGAGTTAAAATTTACATTTTTTGAAATACTTCATATACTGCTGAACAAAATTAATATCTAATGATTGCATTTTAGGTTTTAGACCTTGCAGAACTTTTTATAAAGAATAACTTTTTTATAAATTAATAATAAAAAAGTGTCCCTTATGCAGAATGTAGAGAACTTAGGCGGACACGCTGTATAACATTGGTGACGAGTCTTGGCTTTACTATTACGACTAAAGCCATGTACAGACTTTGATACAATCGGAACAACATTCTCAGCCGATTGTACCTTGTTCAAAACATTTTTCAGTAACAAAGTTGGCCAACATTTGCAGATACAAATGTTTCGCGTCCACACTAGTTTTAAAGCTCGTACAAACCTGCTGAAGTTTTTCATAATAAATAGAAAACAGGCGACTTGCCGATTCCTTGGATGAAAACGCCCACCGATGTTGCCATGGCGTTTGCAATAAGTCGGCCGACCGATGTGCAACATTCAAGATACAGTCGGCTAACAAATGTTTTCGCCGATTGTATCCAAGTCTGTACGTGGCTTAAGGCTTAAAACAATGTTTGAGTCTAGGACACACTCATAGTTTCAAATCAGGAACGAAAACATGACATTTTCTGAAGAGGGATTTTTGTAATAAATTTATTGAATGCAACAAGAAAACAAAAACAATCAATAGAATGAATTTATAGATTGTCGTTTTCGTTTCCAATCGCAGGTAAACGGTAAACGGAAAGTATTAATTGACAAATGAAAAGTTGTTGTTTTATCTCCTATTTTTTCAAAAACTATCTCTAAAAAAATCGGTTTGTTTTTTAATTTTATGGTGTTATTCACTTGACCATTCCAAAAAAACAAGTTTCTCAGGTTTTTGATATCTGCTTAATTTTTTAAGATATAAGAATGTTCTCAAAAATGTTTTTTTTTTTTTTATATTGTTCTTCCTGTATTTAACAGTTTAATCATTCAGTTTTTTTAGATAATTTTAAAAGTTTATAATTACCCTTTTAAAACTGTGTTAGAAATTTATTAAAAAAAGTAGCGTCGTAAAAGTAATAAAATTTAATTTTTCTAATTAATAAGTTGTTAAAGTTTCCGTAAGCACCACAGATTTTCTATTTAAGAGTTTAATTGTTTTTACAATTTTTTATGAAATATGGACATTTATCTCGGGACGGTGTTTTAATTTTTAAAAAAAGTCATTAGTGGCATACATATAATATATTTCTTGCTTATGCCCTTTTTACTTACCAGTGGATTATCGCATCGCCGTAATAATTTGTAATTCAGATTATTTTGGGGTTTTTATTGATTAACCTAGAACACACGTTAACACTTTTTGAAATATTCTTAAAAAAGAAGCAGATATGAAAAATCTGGAAAACTTGTTTTTTTGAAATGGTCTACTGAATAACGCCATGTAATTAAAAATATGTATATATTTTTTTGTAGAATGTTCTTCTACATACATGTTCTTCTACATACGTATAATAAAAACAAGAAAAACTTAACTTAAATTGAAATAGCATTTTTTTAAGTTTTCCTACAACCTACAAACAGTAAAAACCGCATTTTGTTATTATATTTTATTTAAGAATTATTATAACTATTTGAAATTTACCAAAAGAATTGCCAGTTGCACTTGAATTAAGCAGTAGTTTATGTTACCAAAAATATCGATATTTTTAATACTTAGAAAGTCGAATACTAAGATACGATACATTTATTAATAGAGACATTTTGCACCTCTTAAAAAAACAGACGTTTTTTGGCCTCCTTATGGTTATCGTTATTAAACATAACGATTACAGCAGCAGTTTTAGACAGAGATTTTGCAGCCTCTTCGAATAAATTTATCTTGCGTCTGCGCTTTCGACATATAACCTTATTTTTACCTGTGGTTCACCGATTTTAAAGTTTACGAAAATTCAGTATTTACTTTTATTCTCCATAAGTTATATATTGATATTTAAATAATTCTCTTGATTTTGTTTTTCAAAGTAGATGTAACAATACAGTATAAGCAAAACACAAAAAGTAAGGTTACATTTGGTAGTAGAATAAAAAGCAAGTGTGCCAGATTGTAACATGTAAATAGATTACTGATTTAAAACATCCTTAAAAATGCAAGTCTGTTTTAATTTCTAGAAAACTATTTTATTTTTCTTACTGCTATGGATTTTTCCCTAATTAGAGCCTATGTATCAATGATATTTTAATTAATACGGCAATAAAATGTCAACCTTCTTAAATAAAATAAGATAATAAAAATTCTACAATCCGACAACCACGCAGTTTAACGATAACGATAACCATAAGCTCTTCGGTATTCATCCGTGATTAAAGGAGTCCGGTATGGTTAATAACGATAACGGATCATGTTTGCGCAGAATCAGAATAACGTTAACCACAACGGAATTGCAAAATAAGAGGTGCAAAATGTCTCTAATATGTTTTATTTGCTATCGTTATTGCAGCAATGCAATATAACCTTATTAGTAAAATGTGTAATCTGTGGAATAAAAGGACATTAATTATATTATTCACGAGTATTTAATATAATTGTATGATAATGCATGATTCCTCTCATTTAGAAATAAATAATGATTTAAAATTTAGCTAATATTAAAAGGGGAGTTATTATTAATAATAATACTAATGAACTTTAGTAATTATTGTAATAAATATAAAAATATAAACTTACTTTTGTTTATAAAATACATATTTTAAGTAATTCTTATATAAACACTTGTTAATAGTTAATAAAATAAAATTTATACTTATAATAATTTTACTACACCTTTAGAATTTGATCTAAAAACGGTTTTACTAATTAGGTAATGAGCAAAATTACCTCGAAGATCTTTAATAATAATTCCTTTAAACTCCTTAAAGTAAAAGAAAGGTAACTTCTCTTATCCTGACAATTAAATGCAAGGGGTATGTCCTAATTAGTAAAATAGGCACTAAAGAGTAGTGCATTGCCTGGTATTACATTTGTTACATATGAGATACACATTTTTAATAGGTATGGAAGGTATACAAGATACGAAAAAATATTTTTTTTTTATGAGCTACCCTGTATATTGTATTAGTAAAAAAATATCATTTTTTTCCCACAACCATCAAAAAAATGCACTGAAGGTCAAGCTACCTTTGATTTCGTCATTTTTTTTAACTTTGGGTACTAATTAAGAAAAACATTTAGACAAAAAAATGTATTTCCTACGAAGTCCACTTATCCTCTGCGACTAGGTAAGCGGATTCTGGAGAAGGAATTACCAATGTCAAGCGACTTGAGGGCTCTAAATCAACGGCTGTAGCTGAGAGCTACATTGATGAATCCACAAATCAGAAAAAGGATATGTCGAATAAATATGACCATGAACAACTTCCCTCCTGAGCTAAGTCTTTCATCAAGCCGTACAATAGGCGTTTCCATAAGCCACCCGCAAAATGAAATTACAGGTTCTGCAATTAATTTACAATATTCTAATAACTGTTCTTTTGTTGTAAATGTTATCAACAAATAATTTCTATTTATAAATATGTTGTAGTAGTTCTTTCAGATTAAACATAATTTAGAAAATAATTATTGCTTTAATATTGGTATTATCTCGTGGGAAAAAATTTACTGCTTCGCGTCGTTCGGGCAACGACAGTCGCGTGCGGAAAAGTATCACTTTACGCACTTGTTAGGAAATACCTATTTATTAATTTAAAAGTCAGTAACTTTAGTTACCAAATTAAAAAATGTAATTTATTAGTTTAAGGAGTCTTTATCCACAAATTTAGTTACCATATAAAAAAATGTATTTTACTGGTTTAAGGAGTTTTTATCCACAGTTACTTACTAGGTAGTTAACTTTAAGGGGGGCTTAGGTCAAATCGTACAAAAAAGCCATGTTTTCGTGATTTTTTTCTGACGACACAGTTAAAATTTATTTACTCAACCAATGGTACATTAAAGTATGACATTCGAAGAATGTTTCATCAAATTTTTACAAAAAATATTAAAAAATACGGCAATGGCAGCAATTGTTCGGACGTGTCTCGAAAAAAGTTGAATTGCGGTGCCCCTCATAACTTGGTGCTGGATCATCCGAAATCAAAAAATCAAAGTTCATTCGTTAGATAATAGTTTTCCCCAGGTAACGCTGTCGAGTTTTTTTGTTTCCAAATTTTTTTCACTTTTTAGAACACTTTGAAGTGAAAAACACAATTTTGTGGGAAAAAAATCGGCTAATTTGTTATTGCAAAATCAAAATTATGAAAAAAAAAAAAACTCGACAGCGTTACCTCGTAAATGATGTACAGAAATAGTGTTTAAAATTTCAAAATGATCGGTGCAGTAGTTTTGGAGTTATCAGAGGCACCGACTTTGAAAACGTGAGTTGTGAATTGAATACCTTTCCCCCTTAAACCAATGCGCTTAAAAAAAAACTCGACAGCGTTACCTCGTAAATGATGTACAGAAATAGTGTTTAAAATTTCAAAAGGATCGGTGCAGTAGTTTTGGAGTTATCAGGGGCACCGACTTTGAAAACTTGAGTTGAAATTAGAACCTTAGCCCCCCTTAATAAAAATACTCAAAAATTATTAGGTAGTAATAATAAATTTCGATGACAAAAATAAAAAGTACTTTATACTGTTTTGGTACCTATTGTGTATTGTTTTTACAAACAACAAGTATACAAAACAATATTCAAAAATTCCTAAATACATAGGTGGATAGTTATGAAGAAGATGACTGTACTTAAAAAAATAAGAGGTCATGATACCTTGTTTGTCAATAAAAATTATGTAAAAACATTTTTAGGTTAAACTGTTTTATTACAATAAAAATGATAAAGGATTATTTAGCAAAACCTAGCTACCAGATCGTAAACAATCTTTTCCTCGATCTTTTGATATTATGATAGAAAATAGATCTTTTGATATTATGATAGAAAATACGTTCTCAACAATTTTATTATTTGTCTGATCAATACCAGATTAAGGAGAAGATTGGTACGATCTGGTAGCTAGGACTTACTAAATTATTTTTTAGCTTTTAGTGCATAACCTTAATCATTTTTAACACGCTTTTATTAACTTGGGTTGTAACTATCTATCTGGCTGCCTATGTAACGGAATCTTTGAGCCTAATTTTAACCAACTTCCAGCTATTCGATTTCTTTGAAACTTTGCACACGTATTAAGGACCCATGACAATGCAATAATCTGCAAACAGTATCCCTTTATCTTTTTTTAATCGCCAGAAAAAAATTCCATTATATTATAAAAACAACACCTAGGATGCCATCTGTTGGAAAAATTTCAAACTTTGCTATTAAATGAAGAAGAAATTTTTTAGTGGATTGCAAAATGTTGGCAACGGTCCAAACATTGCCTGGATTGCCATCTGTTGGCAAAATTTGAAACTTTGCTACTTAATGAAGAAGAAATTTTTAGTGAGTTGCAATCTTTTGCAAATTTTAAAATTTGCTACCATTGTCATTTCATAGGGGCTGGTTATTTTCTTTTGCTGCTTAATTAAATAGTATGTTCTAATTTACTGTTATATTAAGAATTTTGTGCAATATAACGAACTAAAAAATGAAAAATAATTAATAGTTTAAAAAACTAAAAAACACGCTTTTATATGCAACCGAACTAAAAATTAAAAAATAATTTTTCATTAAAAAAATATTTTCACTTCATAATAAAAAGCGTGGGGTGCATTTTACTATTTTTTCATAACTTTTCCATCATAGATATTGGCAAATATAATAATTATAACATTTAATATATTAAGCACCCCACGCTTTTTACTATGAAGTGAAAATATTTTTTTAATGAAAAATTATTTTTTAATTTTTAGTTCGGTTGCATATAAAAGCGTGTTTTTTTAGTTTTTTTAAACTATTAATTATTATTGTAATAAAACCGTTTAAAATAAAAAAAATACATAATTTATTTTCAAGCTTTTAGTTTTGTTGTTAGTTAATACTTTTTATTTTATTAAGTTTATTTAATGCTTTACGATAACTAACCAGAATTAACCAACGATTTAATATTGAGGTAGTTGTAAAAAAATATTTAATCCGCCACTTTGTGGCGACGGCCATCTTAGATTTTAGTCTTTTTTATAGTAAGCTCTATTCTAACAATTAAGCCCTTTCATTTGATAAACACATATTAAGGTAGTTGTGGAAAAATATGTAATTCGCCATTTTGTGGCGACGGCCATCTTGGATTTTAATTTTTATCTAGTGAGCTCTATTCTACCAATCAAGCCCTTTTATTTGATACCCATTTGAGGTGGTAGTAGGAAAAATATGTAATTCGTTATTTTATGGCGACGGCCATCTTGGATTTTTTAATAGTGGGTTCTATTCTACCAATCAAGCCCTTTCATTTGATACCCATGTTGAGGCCATCTTGGATTTATAATCATAAAATGAATAAAATTTTGTTTAGATAAAGATAACTTATTTATTGTAAAAATAAAATTTAAAAAAAATTTCAAAAATAGTATAAATAATATAACTATAAAAAAATTATCAAAATCCCTTTTTATGGGCCTTATTAAACTACCATCGTAAAATATGGCCCCACATTATTTTTTTTAAAGAAAATATTTATAGAAACGTTTAATATTTCTTATCCTATTAAATCCTTGGTTTATTACTTATAATTAGTTGCTCTTCTCCTGGGCTCATTTTTTATTAAAGCATAGTTCCAAGTCGAAAAACATAGCTTTAAAAAGTAAGTTTAAAAAACAGAAAAATGCGCGTGCGCAGATTGAAAAATTGCACCAAAAAATTTTAACGCAAGACATCTTTAAAACTGTAAAAATAGCTTTAAACATAATGTACACCTATATTTCGCATATTTCTAATACTAGAGAAGGCGCACATCCCCTTAATTTCCCTTTAAATCTACCCTTGTCCCATGTTTCCACCTGAAATAAGTTAGGTAACATTAAACTACATGACGTACATATTTTATTGATAATTTTGATTTTATGTTAGCAGAACGGTGACTGCTCAACCCTGCATGTGGTGCTATAATTAAAGGAAATCTAATTAATGAATAGGCTTTATATGTATATGTTTGGGATAATATTATCGCGCCATTATCCAACATTAGTAAACAGAGCTGGTACCCACCCGCTTCATGTATAATTGTCCTTGAGAAATTAATTTAAAGCCCCTGAGCGGATAGAGCCAAACCTATCCACTATAATCTTGGTCTAAAATTTAGTTTTGTTAGGAACTTCGTTGTTTATTACACAAATAATGGTTAGATTTAGAAAATTCAGTACACATATTTGAAGAACGTATTTATAAGATCAAGAAAAGACTTTGTTTTTCGTGACGGAAAAAATTAACATTTTATGTCTGAGTAAGGATACATCGTACTAAACAATCGAATCCGATTGGAGAGATAGCATTAAACCGAATACGTATTTACGCAACAATTCGCCAAACATCCGTCCAAACAAACCAACCTATTTGCGCGGTCCTTTGATGCAAAAAACCGACAAGCTCCGAATCACCGCGGAATCATTCCCCAAGCCCTTGGAACGACGTGAATTCCGGCCACATCCACGTCGACGTCCGTGGATCCTTTAAAATCCTTCTTAATTTGACAAAACAAAAGGATATACAATGACAAAGAGAGCAAACAAATAAAGAGAAACTTGTAACCTTGCTTTTGTCGTATTTTTTAATTAGTTTCATTAACTTTAAGAAAAAAGATAAAATAATAACGCAAATCATTAAATGTTATTTCATTTCCCAATATTTCTTTTCTTTACGTGTCAGATATTTTACTTAACTGTCATTTTCAAACCTTTTACAAAACCGTGAATATCTTACAAATAGAACTCACAAACGTAAATATTTTAATTTTTGTCGGATTAAGTTTTATCCCATATTGGTTGAATCGGATTCACTACAAAACGATACACGTACTTTCTGTTACCAGGTAAGTACCAAAATCTGACTTTTCATGAAATAATTTTTTCCCAGAGAAAGAGTAAGTACTTTTTGCCCGAATACCCATACACGTAAGTGAAGGTAGATCTTTGATTTTAAAATATTTTATTATACAAATCTTACATTTACTTTTAATTAAAAGTACAATTTGACACTTATTAACTTAATATTTAAAATCACTAGTGAACAACCATACTTATTTTTAAATTTTAATTCAAATCCGTCAAATCACGGAATTACATTGAAAAATATTTATTATTTAGTTTAAACTTTTTTAACTTTTTGACTTTTACATACCCACAACAGGTAACTCTTTTAAAACTTCCAATTTTACATCATTTATTTTCTACTTTTAAATTGTTATAATATCTGTTTTCAATAACAAATTTCCGTTTTTTCATCACAGAAAAACTTAATGTATTATCCGCTGAAAATTTTTTAGATTTTAGCTCTTGGTTTATTTGCTTCGCATCAGGAGACATGACAGTCTCGGGCTCAAATATAGAACTTTTTTCCCTTGTATAATAAATATATATTTTTATGTCTTTTTTAACTACAGCCATCATAACTTGCGCCCATACCTGGAAAAATACTAAACCATATGTTAACAAATGTGGCGACCGTGGTACAGGGGCTAACGTGCGAGCCTCTCACCGCACCGATCCGGGTTTGAATCTCGAAATTGGACAGCGGATTTTTAATTGCTCGTCACCTTACAGTTGGCAATGGCAAACCACTGTGTGATATTCTGCCATTCCTAAGTAGTAGTTATTAAAAAAAAAACGTCCGTGGTGGCACTACCGCGTTGTCTAAAAGGTGAAATGCAACTGCATGTTTTAGTGCTTGGATAACGCTGACGGAACTCAAAAATGGGTTAAACATCCAATAATCCGGCACTCACGGTACACTGGTATTCAGGCATAAGCCTTCCTGAGATGTCATAAAGATAAAAAACAATGTGTTTTTTAACACATAACGTAAATAAACATTACCAACTAAGCAGTCACCACCTATTTTCCTCCATTAAGTTCATGTGAAAAAAAAATTGTCAAAAAGTTTAAGCTCGCTTCCTCCAACTTTCTAATTTTAATTTTATCCTTATTTCTTAAAAACTTGGCTGTCAAGTGAATAATTCAAAACTGACAGCAAATCCGATTGTTATCTCGTAAAATTAAGAATGGCAAATATTACGATTACAAAGTTTAAGGCTACGATACAAAGCGTGAGCGGCCAGAGGAAAGCAAAAGTGTGGAAACGCTGCGTTTGATCTTTATGCCAGCATAAAAGAATTGGTATTTTTAAATCAGGCGGCTGCGATATACGTGAGCAAATAAGCCCGGCCTCTGTCGCTTGAAACGAACAAATATTATCCGTGGAGCGTTTTTAATGTATACAAACTATTTACCATAAAATATTGTAACCAGTACCGGCTACCAGTAAAGAGATGTGGTACTTTTCGTTAGACGCTTCTACTTGTTATCGTAGCCGAGACCTAATAAACATGACCTTAATCTTCATAAAAAATAAAGCATAATTCGAAACGATTCAGAATGTCCCTACAAAGTCTGTACAAAATGGTACCACAAATACTTTCGTACACAATACAACGATTTAATGAATTTTACCGGACATGGTCAAAAAGTTAAGCGTTTTGCAAGATATAGGGCGCCATTTTTATTATTTTATTTTAGTTATTTTAATTTTAAAACATTTGTTTTAATATTAAACATTCTTTAGACATTCGGTGTTGAGAGTTTTTTAGGATATACAATTAAAATCCGCCTATGTTTATGGTGTAAAATGAAAGAAGAGCCACCTGCAGTATTTTGCTTTAGTTTAAAATTTCATAACTTTTTTTCTCTAGTGCAAAAATATAAAAAAATATATTTTTTCTATTTATGCTTAGTAAATATCGATACAAGTAATCGTTTTTGAAATATTTCATATTAAGCATTTTATTCTTTACAAAAATATCTTTTTGCTTTTTTGTGCCACTCAGTTGTTTTCTAAAGGTCTAATGCAGATTTTACTAATTTAAAGTTAATTAAGATACAGGGTATTAAAGTAAAAAAAGTAAGAAAATTGACACTCTTCATCTAGCAAATAATCAAATTTTTGACTAAGGTAAATTACATTTGTACATACCTTTTAAAAACCCTGTATCACAGCAATTTTGTTAAAAGTCTAAAAAATACAGACCGAGTAAAGAAAAAAAAGATAAAACCAATTAGTTTTTAAAAAAGTGTAAAAAACGGTTAAAAGAAAGGTTGTTGGGACTTAAAATGTATGCCTAATAGCAATATATTTGTTTTTTTTGAAAAAAAAATCATATGTTACACAGTTAATAGACTACAATGTTTACTTCTAAATTATTAATAAGAATTTTTAGGACACTCTGTTTAAATATATTTTCAAAATAATACCCTGGATTATAAAAATAATTTAAATAAAACAGAAAGAAAAGCTGCTTTTAAAGATTTTGTTGACTTGTAAAAATGTAATTATACGGGACTCTAAAAAAACGTAATGAATAAGTCATTAAAAAAATCTACCCTGTAGAAATGGGAAATTGGTTTATCTCTTTAATTTTAAACAATATAAAATCATGCTTTAAGGGTCTCGCTTCATTTAAATTTTCAAGATAGAACTTTCTTAAATAATCAAATTAAACGTGGAAAAGTTTGGATGTATTTCACTCTTCCCCTTGTACGCAACAGAACAGGGGCGGGCCACATAAATTTTGCCTTAAAGACAGTTTGATTTTGCTTTGCCGTTCGTGTAAATACTGAATTTGAATATCTATTACTTTGGCAATCTAATTAAGAAAACCTTGAATAAAGCGCTCCCTTTATTAGCATAATAAAATGAAATATACGAAGTGTTAGTACCCTGGAGCAATTAATTAAGTTTATTAAGACAAGGTATGGCTTTGGTAATATTGGATGTCAATTAAATTAATATGGAATTCTGTTTTGTTTAACTAGCTAAATAATTATCTTTAGACGTACATATTATAACGATATTTTAAAAGGAAAAACTTTTATAATCGGTTTTTTTGGGTTATTTATTAGTTTAGTTATTATTTGTTAAAAACTGTGCAAAAGACTACCCTTCCACTCTTTACCTATATGTATATTTAAACGTTTACAAAGAAAAACATTTATGGTCGGCCTTGATCAAGTAAAAGTTTTGTTTTATTGTAGTTGTTTTTTAAATAATATTTATTGCACTGTTAAATCCACTGTAAATATAAAAAAAATTCGACAAAATGATCGAGAAAGACACAAAGACCTAATAAAATTAAAAACAGAAAATAACTTTATGTAAATATACAATTGCCAATAAGGCAATTAGTTTTTTTATCTAATCCACTTGTTATGTAATCCCATTTTTTTTCAACGGTATTAGAGAGTCTTCATAAATGCCCTTAGCTAACTTCTTCGTGCTACGGAGAAATAATACAATTTATGTGCCGTCTTTTTTTTATCTTTGTTACATTTTACGAAGGCTTAGGCTTAAATACCAGAGTACGGTCAGTGCCGAGTTATTTGGATGTTTAACCCATTTTTTCTACCCTGTTACGTCAACGTTATCCAAGCACTAAAACTTGCATTTCAAAGTAACTTTTAGACAACGCGGTAGTGCCATCACGGACGTTATTATTTTTTAATATAACTACTACCTAGGATTGGCAGAATACTACACAGAGGCTTTGCGATTCGAACCCGGGTCGCTGCGGTGAGAGGCATAATACATGTTTCTCATTTAACTTTCTAATTTGCACATATGTCCATTTTTTAGATTTAATACACCTACGAAAGAAAGTTATAGGGTCAATCCAAAAGATTGGCCAGTAAATTAGCTTAATTTTGTATTAGGTTTGATTTCGCTTTGCCATTCGTGTAAATACTAAATTTGAATATCTATTACTTTGGCAATCTAATTAGGAAAACCTTGAATCAAGCGCTCCATTATAAAATTAAATATACGAAGTGTCAGTACTCTGAAGCAATTAATTGAGTTTATTAAGAAAAAGGTATAACTTTATTAATATTGGATGACAATTAAATTTTTATTTAATTCTGTTTTGCTTAACTAGCTGAATAATTGTCTTTATACGAATTATAACAATAATAAAAAAAAACACAAAATAAAAAAATTGTTTTCTTTGGTATACAGGGTGTTCCAACTCTATTTATACACGAAATAACTTTACCTCTGTAAAAGATACAAAGATAAACTTTGTATAAAAAATGTTTATTTGGATTCGCTCTTTTTACAGACAGTACCGGTAAATATACAAGGTATCTTAAAAACCGAATTTTTATTGTCAATTAGGTTTTTTTAATGGAACACCTTGTATATTATTACAAATTTCGACTCTGTATTAAATTCTAAATCATAAATGTATAACACACTATAATATGTCATATATTGCTGGTTTTTCAGATATCAACAGTATGCTAATATTTTCATTTATGATTAAAAGTGCAAAAAGAATATTATGTTTTGCTTTTAATGTCGTTTTAAATAGTAGGAGAGCTAGTGAACCCTTCAAGTAACGTTAGGCCTGTAAGACTAAAAATTCGTATAGTGATGAGTCATAGCATGCTTAAAACGACAATCATCACCTGACAAGCATAGTCCTTGCACATCACAACCCTGTATATTTTTAAAAGTGTAAAAACAATTATAAAAAAGTTGGCGCTTTAAGCTTAAAATTCTTCTAGGATTTAGTTCATTCATAGTAAGGTTTAAAAAAAATTGACAGGTATTTTCGATAAGCACATCAAGTACCTGCCAGGCGAACTGAAAGGTATAGTAGGTATACAGTGTATATCTTTAATGTCCCCTCCTTTAACTTTTTTAAGGATCCATTAAAAAAGTCAAACTTTGGTATATAAAATTGATGCATAAATACTATATTTTAGATTAAAAATAAAATAATTTACTAAAAATGAACTAAATTCTGGACAAATTTTGAGCTTACAGCGCCAAGTTTTTTAGTATTATTTTTTTAAATTTCGAAAATATACAGGTGATGATATGCAGGGCTGAAGCTTGTCAAGTGATGACGGTCGTACTTAAAATGCTATGATTCATCACTATACAATTTTCCAGAATTACAGGCAAAACTTTACTCGAAGAGTGCACCAGCTCTGGGACTAAAATAATTTGGTCACTGTCAGAGGGACAAATAATACAATATCATGTAATTAATTACCTTCCATTGAAAGAACCATCAGTAGGTAAGTCAGCTATTTAGTTTATTTTAGATGCATTTATTTACCTAACCTAAAAGCAAGGCATCCATTGACGTATTGATGTTTTTTAGTGCAATTTAGTAAATTTGGGTTTAAAATAAACTAAATTGCTGACATACCTATTAGAAGTTTTTACGATAAAAGGCAATAATAGGAGAACCCAGGAGGGGATTTCTGCAGTTACTTAAGCGCGTCAGAAAAATATATCGGAAAATACCTTGTACCCGATTAAATACATCCACCAAATATGAGCCCCGTATACAGGGGCGAACGTAAATAACAAAAATATATCCCACATAAATTGTCGTGCGGGTCAGATTAAAATAGGGTGAGTTAATTACATGCTAAAGAGTGTATATTCCACTAATCTGACAATTTGAAAGTGACGTAAAGAAACCGGAGGGCTACAAAGTTGTAAAAAACCTCATTTTGACATGCTCAAGCGTTTTTTTTTATTTTGAAGATAATAATTTAAGGGTAACGAAAAATATATAACTCAATACGATTTAAACGATTTCTATATTATATTCGAAATAATAAAAATATTTTTTTAACACACTTAAAAGTCTATAGCCGCTTAACGACCCGATGTAAAGGTATACATTATATAACATATTTTTCTTCTTATCATCTAATCTTTGCAACCCAATTGGTCTCTATGACGCTCGAGTAACTGCAAATTTAGCATCTTGGGCCCCCTCCTATAATTAAATGCATGGTATTATATTATTTGTCACTCTGACAGTAACAAAATTATTTAAAAATAATTGAACCAAAATATGATTTTTTTCTTTACTTTTAATCGTTAGTATCGAAGTATATCAGCATACTGCTGATATCTCAAAAACCAGCAATAATTTGCATACTGGTTCGGCTAAATAACTTAAAACATAGGAAATGTGAGGAACAGAAACAGTCCAACGTGAATATCCACATGTAAAAATTTCTGACTAGATTAGCCACATACATCCCTTTTTGTTGCTTTACTGGCCGATATCCCAATATCTACTTTCTTAACCAGTATAGTCCCATATAACATTTTTTGCCGGCGTTGTACATAAGGTATCAAAAAGACGCGAAAGTGGGCAATTGGCCGTTATTATGCCACGTGTTGCAGATAATGTGATGGCATCCGTCATTAATAATTTATGATGAAAAAATGCGTTTAGGATGATGGTATCCATCATTAATAAGTTATGCCAAAAAATGCGTTTAGGATGATGGCATCCATCATTAATAAGTTATTGGCAAAAAAATGCGTTTAGGATAATGGCATTTATTATAAAATTAGTATCAGAAGTTTTATAAGTTGAATGTCCCAAAAGTTAAATAACATATTTAGAATTTTGTAACCGAAAAAAATGAGAAAAAAGGCAGGAAAAACTTTATAAATAAAAAAATTAATATTAAATAATTTTTTTAGGTAACTACAAATTTAAAAGGTTTTAAACAAAATGTTTAAGGCTCCTAACAGTCTACTTGAATAACCCGCCTTCTTGACTAGCCATCACCAATTAATTACACAAGACACACTAATTAGATATTGAATACACTTAATTATGTCTACTAAAAACTCTTTTCTTTAAAAAGAAACTAAGAGCTAGAAAACCACGTAGAAAACAATTGCACAAAGCGGCCAAACAAAAGCAAGGTTGCCTCATCTGTCAAATTGTATTTCGGCTAAGCAGGAAATTTGAATTTATCACCTTCGGTCGAAATTAACCTAGCTAATTTTACCATCATTTTATTTTTATTCTCACAAAAATACATAATAAACATTTTGTTTGACTTAATTTTTATTTGCATGACTTGTATCAATAAAATGTTAGGAAAAGGCCATTTTCTTTAAATTATGTAAAAAAACATAAAATAATGTTGTTTAGCCGCCATTATAAATAAAACAGATCAAAAAAATGGCTCGAATGTTATTTAAATAACAATGTTAATAATATGGTTTGAAAAGTATAAATATGCGTTGAAGGTTTGCCTTCTAAAATCCAATATTTATTTGTCTGCAACAAAAGGTATGCTTTATTTAATCAGGATTGGTATGCCGCCATTTTTGTATGCTTGCCGGCAATTCGCCTGCATGTAAAATTTATTGTCAATTGAGTGTTTATTTAGGGTTAACTTTTTAATGCGTATTAGATGTTGGCAAAATATTGCCACCAATTGTCAATGCTTTACCATCAATGCCAATATGAAAAATGTATATTGCCGGCAAATAGTGTTTGCTGGGGTGTGTTCTACATTTTTAATGTAGAATTTAATTTAGGGTCAATATTTGTTAAAAAATGTTTTATTTAAAAAAACCTACTTGACAAATGTTTTTAAGACACCTTAACTAGTAGTGTCAATAAAATGAGCGTATGCAAATTAACATGTTTTATGTTAAGTTTATTTTTGTATCTTGTACAGGGGCAAAGTTATTTCGTGTATAAATAGAGTTTGAACATAGTATAGGTTAAACACGGCCAATGATTTTTTTTACATGGATCAACTTCTGTAACTAACAACACCATCACTAAGATAACAAATATATGTATGTAAAAGTAGGACTGTGTCTAAAAATGGTTGAAAAAAAACGATGATAGTGTAGTGACTTTCAGTAATATTTTGCCTTATTGCATACTTTTCGTAGTCATATGTACAGGCTGTTACAAATTCGAGGAGCACAAGGTTGCGAATTTTTATGCCCAACAATATTCTGTTTTAAAAGATAAAAAATTAGCAGCCCGTTCCAAAATTATCCAGAAAAAACAAAATTTTGTCAAATAGGTTCAATTTATTTTTTAAGTTTATTTTAAAAAATGTTTTAAACTTAAGAAACTCGTATTTTAAAATTGAATCCAACGACATATCACATTTTACATTTTGCTCGTCTGCAAGAAAGGTGTCAACTCACAATTTAGCTGTTTAATTAAAAACAAAAAACATGGATTAGTAACTTTTATAATAGTGTAAGTAGCAAGTACGTATTTTTGGAGTCAATTTAACACAACAAAAATTATGCATTTTTTGCGCAGTCACTTTTTTTCGGATGAGCGATATTTTCGTTTCGAAACAAAAAAAATCCGTTCACAGTTAGGTATGCATCTATTTTGTTAGAAAATGCTATAATAAAGTTGATAAAAGCGGGCGATTAAATTAAATTATTTAATTTACCACGCATAAGTAAATGTATATCAATTACGTTAATTCTTGTAGCTTGTTAGTTAAATTATGAATAAATAATTAAATAATGTAAAAAATATTAATAAGTAGTGATTAAAAAAACTTGATGCATCCTTACCTGCGAACGAAAATTTCTCTAAACGTCTGGGAAAAATCGTTATTTGTAATGACGAAATAGTGAAAGATGGTTTATCGGTTTAGTTTAAGGCATCGCATAAATGTAAAGTGTAATATGTCGTTGGATCTAAAATTAAAATTTAAGTTTATCACGTTTAAAACCATATATTTTTCGGAAAAAGAAAAAACAAAGTTAATAATGGTTGCTCAAAGACAGAACGCCAGATTTTAAAAATAAAAACATAATTTTTATGATGTGTTTTCACAAATAAAAAATGTTTCGCAAATTTTTTTTTCCCGATAAATATTGTTAAGCATAAAATTGCACAACTTTGCTCAACTTAGACATGTATCTTTTATCATCTCTAAGAATTTAATGATGACCCTCGAATTTGTTACACCCTGTATATTATTAAAAATTTTAAAAATGTGACCTTATCTGACAAAAAAAAATGGTTTAAACAACAATGGATGTAAGAAATTTGTTAGTAAGAGGTTTTGCTACACTTAATTTTACAGTTAATTTAAAATGTAACTGTAAATTCTTTTTATTTCTGTGAGAAATAAAAAAATGTTTTTGTAAATTTGACGCCGACATACCTATTGAGATTTAAATACGAAGTAAAATAAAGTTTGCTGCGGTGGCCAGACTTTGACGTCTACTAAAGTTTGGAAAAAAGGGAACAGAGATAAGTAGGAATATCTGTTTTATTTAGGCAAAAGATATACATACCTAAAACAATAGGCTTAGCTTGACAAAATGCTTTGCATATTTTTGAGGGCATGAAAAGTGCTCTTGAATTTTTCTGAATTAATTTTGTCCCACTTTCCTCTATCACCGTGAAATTGGGCTCGGTATGGGTATGTGTATGTAGTATAAAGGGAGTTGTTAATATATCTTTAACAGAATTCAAGTTTTATTAAATATAGCTTAGATAGAAACAACACAATAAAATACCTGTGTATTTGAGCACACATATTCTTGTTCTGTAATTTTTTGTTTTAATCAATATTTACAAAATTTCCAATTTAAACCATGTTAAACGCCATTGGAATCCCCAGGGTTCATAACATAAGAACATACCGTCCCTTATGGACCTCTGGATATTGGTGTATATTTTTTTTGTTAAAAGCCCCTTAATTTTGCTGCTCTAGGCTCAAGCCCACTGAGCCAGTTGATAAATCCGTCAATGGAATTAAACAACTAATATTTTTATTTATTTTTTTAAGATAAAAGGTATAAAAGTTAGGGGATGAAAATTTAGAACTTGATAACCGTGCTTTATTTAAAATGTTGTTTTTCTATTGGATATACAAAATTGAAACCTTTTGAAATATTATAGAATGTAAATATTTAATAAAGTTAAAAATGCAATATAAACCAATTACTCTGGTTATAAAGATAAATTCTACATAAATTCTACAAATTCTACATAAAATTGCAATGTTGTATCAGTGCACACTACATTAATACAATTAAGCATTCGCTTTTTAACAGTTATGTTTTGTTTAAAAATTAATTTACAATATCAGCTTTTTAATAAATAAAGTAATATTTTTAAGTCTATAAATATTTATTTCGAACATCAATTTAATTTAGCTTTATGTATTTATATAATTAAAACAAAACGATCGCTGGCTTGGATCCAAATTGCTAATTGCCTATTTTAAATTCATTTTGCCTGTGTCCTGAATACACAATATTTTTAATTAATTCTTTTCTGTTTAATTAAAACGTAAAATGGGTAAAAAATATTGCTCTCCTATATTTCTTGGTCTGTCGGTGACATAATGCCCATTGCCCATGTTCCGTTCAACAATAAAAAATATATATATTTTTTTAGGTTTCTGTTCTCATGCTCAAATTCAAATTCTAATTCTAGACATTAAAAAACACTTAAGTTTTTATTTTTAGTTTTTAAAGTTTATATTTAATATGGAACAGCTCATACGGACATTAAAAGGTTCAACTAAAAAAATTAAATAAAGATGCGCCCTTTTTTTTCGAAAATAAAAATAATTATTTGTTTTGCAGCAAATGACATTTTGATTTTTTCTCCTCTGATTCACCGTTTTCGCGTAAAAACTAAAAATAGGGCACCGGCATACTAGTTTAAAATATATCATTACCTGAAAATGGTTTTATTATTTGCCCGAAAATTGAAATACACTACTCAAAAAAATTATCGCATATGCTCGATATCTTTCATAAGCTCTAATACAAAAATGCTTTGATTTAAATGACCAAATCTCTTTTAATAATTAAGTTATTAAGACAATTAAAAAAGAGAATAATGTTAGGAAAACGTGAAGCTATAACTTTATATTAACCGTTGTTTTTTACTGTTAGCAATACATCCTACGGGGTGATAAAAAAAATTCAAAAAATGAATAATTTTTAATCGCCCTATATAATTTGCTGTTAAAAGGGAGAAATCTCATTTGTTAATAATTTATACCCTTACCCATTTCTGATATTTTATAATCACAAATTTGACTACTCCCTTTCAACAGCATATCATACAAGGCAATTCAAAATTAATCGAGCATATGCGATAATTCTTTTGAGTAGTGTATAATAAGTCAAAAAATTATTTTTTTGGAAAATAAATGGGGATTTTAAAAGCTATTTTTATTTTTGAAAGAGCAAAGCCGTAGTATATATTAAAAAAAATCAGTATACATCCCTTTCGAATGCCACTGATAGAAATCATTTAATTAAAATTACATTTAAAATGGCCATTAGTGCTTGGTAGGTGCATGCAGTGGCGGCAAGTAGGTGGATGCACGGGGGCCAATGCACACGAAGAGGTGAAATGTATGGGTGCAATGCACCCATATGAAAATGAACATTTAAATATTTTTGTGTGTGTTGATGTGGGTGAGACCTTTTTGTTTGCTCTTTACCTTTTTATTTGGGTGAAGAATGGAATACTACTGCTTATTCCTCTAAAAGTTGTTGGTTTGATTACGAAAAACAATGTGAATGTGACCTGTTTTTTTGTGACTTGGTACCCGCACCCATATGAAAGCTCAAAACTCGCCGCGCCTGGATGCATGTCAAATTTCATGAAAATATCTGAAACAGTTTAAGTTGTAATAAGAAAAATAAACAGTAATAAAAAAATAATTTCTTACAAAACGTCATTCATATTGTTGTAGTGTCGTGGATGGTTGGAAAATAAAAAACAAGGCGACTTGGAATTGCATTGGATATATGTATATACATTAAAAAAAATGACCATAAATAGAATTTTTCAAACTTTTACTTTGTCTGGAGAAGTTGAAAAAACAATAACAGACTATCAAATCCATTTTTCCATGTCTACTTAACTCAAATGTAGCCGTTTAAGCCTACGTATGGTACTCTAAATTAAAATTTAAAAAATACATTTTTTAAAGCAGTAGTGTCAAATGGGGTGTTATTGTATTTAGAATGTTGTATTATTCGAAGTATGATAAAATTTACCAGTGGTCCCTTTTAAAATTTAAAAGTAGCAGTTATTTTAGGTTAAACCGGAAGTGACAGAAAACAACTGGATCAATTAACCATTCCATATTTATGTCAAATATCTATATATCAAATTTAATTTTTCTATCTCGAAAGATAAGAAAGTTCTAGGGGGAAGAAACCGGATATATTTAATTATATCTGTTAAAACTTAGGAAAGTCTTAATAAATACTAGAAAAAAACAATGAGACCCCAGTGACTTTAATCAATATTTACCTCTATAGTACACTTTTTACGGTTATATACAGTGCTTGGCCAAAGTCAGGACCCCCTACTAACTTTTGAATTGTTGCTATTTTTTCATGAAAATTTCAGGACTTTAGTAAGACAACATAAACCAAATTTAAGTCAAGAAATGGGAGGTATAAATGTCAATCTAAGAGTTGGGCGGTATGTTGAAAAAAAAATAAATCGAGAGGGGGTTTTGTGGCATATTATTTTAAAGTTTCTGACGAGTACTTTATAACCCCAAAAGATACCAAAATGTAAGTCAATACTTTTACTTACCACAAAATGGCGGTACTTTGAAAATTACCTGAATACCTGATTTGGATGGCCATTTTTCCAAAACTAATAAAGAGAGAAATATTGTGGTATTTTCTTAAAGGTCTTTTAGATATGTTTTCAATGGTGATATAATATAGAGGGTGCGTCATAAAAAAATATTCTTTTTTCACACTCTGTATATTATTACCAATAATACCATTAAACAAATCCTTAAAAGAGCTTTAAATAATACCACATTAAGTGTATCTAACTTTATTAGATTTAAAAATATGGCCATCCAAATGAGGTATTCAAGAAAATTTTAAAATACCGCCCTTTTGTAGTAAGTAAAGGTATTAACCTTATATGCCGTGGTTCTAAAGTACTCATCAGGACCTTTAAAATGATGTGCCACAAGACCCCTCTTTCCATTTATTTTTTTTTAATGGCGACCAGCTGGGAATTTGACATTTATGTCTGTCTGTATTTTTGTCTAAAATTTGGTTTATGTTGTCTTACTAAAGTCCTCACATTTTTATGAAAAAATGCCAACCAATTTAAAAGTTAGGAGGGGGTGGGTCCTGAATTTGGACAAGCACTATATATTAATAAAGTTGTGGTTGGTAGTTACCAGAACCAAAAAATGTATATTTTTTAAATTTTATTATAATTTCATTTTTAAACATATTGAAATAAAAATACCAGAAACAATGTTGATATCCAAAGTCTATTTAAAATAAAAACATACACAAGATTACTATAAGGGGAAACAAATGCGACAGAAAAAGACAAATTCATGCAGTGTGCAGGTATTAGGTATATCTACCTTTATTTGTTTTGAAGATATAGTCATCTAAATCAGGTAATTTTAAAAGAACCGTCATTTTTAAAAAGTAATAGTATTCTCTTTATATTCTGGAGTTATAAAGAACTTTTCAGGAGCTTTAAAATTATGTACCACAAGACCCCCTTTCCACTTAACTTTATTTTTTAAAATGGCTTCCAGCTATCAGTTTGACATATATATCTGCCATTTTTTTTGTCTAAGATTTGGTTTATCTTGTCGTATTAAAGTCCTCAAATTTTCATTAAAAATTACCGGACAATTTAAAAGTTAGGTGGGGGCTCTTGACTTTAGACTAGCACTGCATAAACTAATTACTTTTAAGATTAAAAAAATGTTTTTTGATTCACGCTAGTGTGCACGTATTTTAAACAAATATACTTTCTAAATTACGATGTGATTTTTTTTCTACTACGACATCTAAGTTGTCGTCGTACCTTAGTACACAGCGGAGTCATTTTAGTAACTTAAGTTAATAACTTTTAAATATTTTTCTAAGCAACCAACTTCCAATATTTTCAAATCGGAACTACAATGCCGCCCCAGTATGGCAAGGCTTCAAGTTTACAATAATAATGCTTTATTGCCTTTTAACTAATTCGCGCATTTAGTGTGACGTCGCACGACGCTGACGATTTTTACCCTCAAGAACATACCTATTAGAGGCAGTCTTGCCGCTTTGCTGTGTAAATAATCGCATGCTTAAAAATCAATAAACTTTAGCTCTGCATAATCATAGGGGTCAGCAGGACCAAAAACGATAGAATATACTCGGCTCTCCATAACAAACAAAGGTTTCTATGGAAAATATACTTTATTTTTCATTTTTGTTACATTAGTGGCACTATTTAAGATATTTTATATTAGTTTTATCAAAATGGATTACGAGGAACCCTTCAGCATTAATATCATGGATTGAAGTTTCGTAAAAATTATACTTTTGTTCACATAGTTAGGTTAGGTGAATGAATATCACAAATAATCACGAAAATTTAGAGTCACAGTGTCACTAATAGCCGACACTAGTCCCAAACACTTTAACACACACAAAAAACTCACGTAAATGGCGTTGTTTTAACTTTCATCACGAATTCCTATAATAAAAGTCTATTGTTTGGATTTCTTGTCTGCGTCGTGACGTCAGAACTAAATGCGCGTATAGACGTTCAAAATCACGATACTATGCGCTGTTCACTGTTTACACGTTTGGAATATGGCTAATATTATGCTGCGTCTAGAGTTGCAACACAAAACGGCAATGCTACCCCTAATAGGTATAAGTTGGGTAGGTATACACGGAAACACCTGACCCACAAAAATAAAGTGCACCAAAAAGAAATTTAAAAAAAATAATAACCAATAGCTACATAACAACGACATGACAAATAAAAATATTTTGACATAGCTACCTTGATTGTTTAAACATCCACGAAAGGTAGAATATATCTACTATAGGCAGCTTTGCCTGAAAAATAGGTCTAGTTCCTTTGTCTTTTGCGATCCTGACTGGGTTTTCTTATGGGACCACCGCGAAACTGCACTTTGTCGAACAAAAAAAACTTTTAAAATTGGTCCAAAATTGACGAAGTATTTGTGTACATAAATAAAAAAATATAGGTGTCGAACATACAACCTTCTTTTTTTAAGTCGGTTAACAACATCCTGTATCACCCGGTATGCATACGCAATTTTTATTACTATAGCGGTGTTAATATTTTCTTTTGTATTTTTTAAAACTAAATATTAAAATTACTTATAATTCTAAGAATATAATAAGCGAGAAAACTACTTTTCATTGTATAAATTTAAATTTAAATTTTTACACTCCGGATTTCCATTTACCCTCTTCAGCTTAAGATGCACTTAACGTTCGTGATTTTTCCTCCGAATATTTCTAGGTACAAATTTAAGTATCAACTTTTACATTTTTTTATTTAAAAAATTATATTTTGTTACTCGACAATAATAAAAATACCTGTGCTGTTTCGAAGATGAACATTAATTTAGTGTTTCAAGTGGTCGTTAAGCAGAATTCAAAATTTAAAGTCGGTGCGGGTAATAAAGCCTATCTTAGGGAGATTTAAAAGAAATAAAAACTCTACTTTTTATATAACAAATTGTATTATAATTCAAATCCATAAATACTTATTACTATAAAATATAAACAAAAAAATCCAGATTTGCCGTACACAAAAACAACATTTTTGCAAACTTTTTAATATGCCTTATTATACTTTGGTACGGTACTTGATGTATTATAATATAAAATAAATTATTAATATGGAAATTATAAAATAAAAAAAATCAAACCTTATACATTTAGTCAGTGCAGTATTACCACTAGGCTGACTAGACTACAGCCTAGGGCGCCGTGATCGAAGGGCCGCCAGACAGGAATTTTTTTATTATTGTTTTTTCAGAAGTTTAAGACGCCAGACTGGAAAGGACTTTTTTTGCTTTTCAATTTTAGTTCTGAATAGTGCACCGTGGGATACAATAGGCGCCACACAGGAAAAGTTTTTTTCTCTTCATTCTTTTTTGAAGGGCGTCTTGGAATAAAGTAGGTGCCACACAGGGAATAATCTTTTTTTGGTCGTCATTTTATTATTTGTAAAGCATAGTTCGCGCTGGGATAAAATAGGCGCCCCAACAAGTCCAGCCCAGGGCCCCCAAAAAGTAGTCCGGCTCTGCATTTAGTAATTGCCGTATTAAATAAACATTTTTTATTTTTTTTCAAACTAATAATATTTTTGAAGCTTTAACTTTTAGCAGCTTTTTATGGGTTCAGAGATCGTCTGCTGACACCAAGGCAGTCTAGAACCACAATGCTTATTTGAAAGACATTGTGGTGAAAGTCACTAAAAATAACAATAATGCAATTGGCACATAGTATGATTTCCTGATTTGATTTTCTAACCTTGTAAAAAATAAACATAAAATACATTGTAAAACAAAAAAAATGATGATGTAAAAAGAAGGAGGATAATAAGGCCTATTAAAAAATTTGGTAGGCTTTAATAATAACCATCATCAACGCGTGTAATAAAAAACTAAATAAATCATGTTTGAATCATAAAAAAAAATTAAACATCAAATGTCTTAAAAACAGATAATAGTCAAATATTATACTGCAAATTTATAAATATAGGTGTAATTATACAAAATATACTTATGATTAAGTTAAACCAATTTTTAGTATTGCACTAATAGGTACCCTTTACTATAAATGGCGTACCACTAGTTACAGCAAAAAGCTAATGCCTGATTTCAAGCCTAAATCACCATATGTGGGCATTGTTTACATGTGAATGTGACCTTAAGGGACTCCGAATATTTTAAATTGGATTTTTGTTAATAAGGCCTTATTACTTGATAGACCTTATTACTCATTGATATTCATTTTAAAAAACGACATTTAAATATTATTTTAATACAATTTAAAAATTGTTGTTTTGATAATAATTGCAGCTTTATAAAATTTTCTTACGTTGGCGTTGTTGTAATGTTTTGCTTAAATTTTTTCCTTGTTATAAGGTGTATACAGTATTTCCCAAGTAGGTGATGTACTGGGTGTTACGTTATAAATTTACAAAGCCTTATATTTTGTAACTTTTTATTATGAAAATTTAATAAAAAGTTATTACGTTGGGAAAATTCTGTTACTTTTAGTCAATAAAAAGGCCTTTTAAAGTATAAAAAATAATGTTTAATAATTTCAGCAGTGTTTTACTGCACTTGCTGCAAATAACCGGATAACTCCTAATTTTATAATGGAAATTTAAAACAAAATAGATGACCATACTTTCAAAGCGAATATTAAAAGACAAATCAATTGTGGTATTTTTTTAAAGTTTAGTGAAAGATTTTTTAATAATGATACAGTATATAAAAAGTCTTTTATATGAAAAAATATATTTTTGTCGTTGTGTACATAGTTAGAGAAATAAAATGTTAAATAAATTATATAAAATTATTTTTTTGGCTCTTATTTCCTTATACGATTACTGTACCTTTACAGGTTCGTTAATGTGCTCACTTGATATGAAGTATTACTTTTTGTTACAAGTAGTAAGTTGCGCCATATCCCTCAAAAAATTGAACGAAATGTTATTTTGTTTAAAGCTATTAGTTGTTTAAAAAAAAAAGCAAAAGCCCAAAATTTGTATTTTTTTAAATTAATATTAATTTGCTCACGAACTCAACTTAAGTATGCCTGTATTATCAGGTGTTCACCTTTCCTAAGATAGAAAGTAAGTGCAGCTTCCAAACTACATGCGTTTGCCAATTTTTGTTAGGTGTGATGCTAAAATGTAATCAAATAGTGATAAATTTTGAGAATATGTGAATATGGAAGAAAAAAATCATTTATTTTTATCAAGTATTAAAAAACAATAACAACATAACAAATCCATTAGGTTTTCCTTAAAATATTATAAAAAATATTATAAAAAATAGTTTATTTAAAAACTACAGAATTTACTTAAAAATTAATTTAAAAAAATGAAGATTCAAGAAAAATTGTTGTTAACAATTTTAAAATATTGTAAGTCTTGTGTTACCATTTGTATCCAACAAACTTTTTACTAGCTACCTAAATAAAAAAAAGATTATTTCCTCAATAGAAAATAGACTAATCAGAAACCATTCGGATAAATTTTGTTTAGATAAGTGATTAAACCTCATGTGCTGTTTAACTGCGAATAAATTTATGTCCTCCAAACTAGTTGTCAAAATTGAAAGAAAATGTTAAACTTTATTATTGATAAAATTCTGTGTTGTTGGCTTAATGTAAGTTTTTCAGGAAATAATCTAGCCATATAATACTCGACCAACAAATTTAAATCGATTTTTTGTAAGATTAAATTGGCAACATTGGAATTTTTGATTTCAATTCGTGATTTTAATAAATTATTGTACATTTAAGTATTTTCCAAAAAAAAAAAACAATCTTACTTAAAATATTGTTGGGTAGTTTAATCGATTAAATTTATAGGTCTTGTGATATAATTTATGAAAATTTTCAGTGTTTCTAAAACATTATTAATTTTTTTTTAATGAGGCCCCGCTTTAATAAGGTGTGTCACATAATATGTATAGACAATAATAGATCAAGGAAAGAAAAACCTAAATTTATTTTAAAGACATTTTAGTTGGGTTTAACTTAAAAATAGTTTATCAACAGGACCATTGTACCTAATTGGGTAACAAATATTTTTTTAAATAAAAATTCTTTTAAAAACTTTTGTATTATACATACGTATGTAATATTCATCTCTGCGTAGTTATTTATTATTTATGTTATTTTGTTAACTGTTTTAAATTTAAATTAAACTTTGGCTTTGTTTCACGTTTACAATATTTAAATAAACAAATAAAGTGCAGGAAGCGAAAATTTGTTTAAAACTTTATTTGTAACAGATATTTTCAAATTTTAGCTTTAGTGAAAGTAGTAAATATGGTTATATAATGAATAATAAAAAAAGGTAGGCAGCTTTTATGTAATGGTAATTTTTGTGTGTGTATAAAACAATAATTGTAAGGTGGACGTGCTAATTTTTCATCTAAGTGCAAAAATTAAAAATCCCCAGAATTCAAAGAAATAAGTAAAGAATGTAGTGCTGGATATACGGGTGACCTCAACATTGGACCTTGTTTGTAATCGTTAGAAATTGGCACTGCGATTTAAAAGTGGAATATTGGGGCTGTCATATAGAACATATTGATGGACAAAAAACAAAAATTTTTATTTTGGGACTTGGATCAATAAGTATTTTTTTACAAATGGAAGTAAAAAAATATACTTTATGCATGTGTTGCATACTCTATTTTTTTTATCTTTTTGACATCCCACGAAGACATATGCCTAAATACCAGAGTACCGTGGGTGTCGGGTTATTAGATGTTTAACCCATCGTTCCCCTGTTCCGTCAACGTTGTCCAAGCACTGAAACATGCAGTTATGCATTTCACAGCACCTTTTAGACAACGCGGTAGTGCCACCACGGTCGTTATTCTTAAATAACTACTACCTAAATATGTCTCCCCGCTGGGAATCGAACTGGCGACCTCTGGCTTCGAAGATAAATCTCTGTTCACTGCGCCACGGGGAGACAAATTTTATACGACCTCTAAATTTTATAATTTTAGGTCTAAAATATTTATCCGCAGACAGTTAAATTTTAAATTTAGTGACACATAGCTAAATTTATGGTAACTTAGTCTTTTTGTTTAGTTGACGTTGCATTACTTAAATCTATATTAAAATAAATTCTAGTAGGTATTTAAACAATTTATTTAAAGTGACTTTTTTAAAAAGTTACTCTTGGTCCTCGTGCAACAATAATATTAATACCTTTATATGAAAAAAGCTTTTATTTAAATAAATAAAATTTTAAAAAATATATATAAAGGTATACCACTCACTAGGAAAAATATGCTATGTATGTTTTTTTAAATTGCCTACTTTGGCTTTTTCTTTTTGCTTATAAATTTGGTCCATGGCACTGTATGTCCATCAGACAACCGCTATAATTTTAAAAATTAAAGTATAAATGGCGTAGTGTGTACATTGTCATTATGTCCGTATTCTTGGTAAACGATTGCGACCAATTATATTTCTTTTTCTATTATATTTGCGGCCTTAGTCGAGCAAGTTTAGTAAACGAGGTTAGCTTGGACAACCAGCAGAAATACGTAAGTAATTAATATATTTTATTGAACTATGGTGTCAATCATCGTATTTGATTTAGACTTTACTGTAAGCATCAAAATAATAATAATAATAATAATATAATACTCTAATAGACAGTTCATGATTTAAACATTTTAAAAAATGTCCGTCGGATAACCAATCCCTTGTAAAATTAGTCACTTTAAAAACTGAGGTAAGTAATAAATATTTTTTAATAAATTTTGGTGTTTTAAAAAGTATTTAAATTAAATTCAACTGCAAGTATAAAAATTCAGAAAATGTCCTTTCAACAATCAATCCCTTGGAAAACCACTCACATGGATAACTAAATTGATGTCGGTTGGACAACTTGATTGTCCTTAGTATATGGTAATATGGCTTAATGTGCGACAAGATACTTACCTCTGTCGGTAGTAACCCTACCTATTGATCCTGGTGTTATGGGTTTGAATTAGCTATGTGTACGTTAGACTTACGTAATGTGAATTTTTCTGGTTTGATCGTTAGTGTACATTTACAACCAATTTGGAAATTTTAAATTGACATTTAAACTGTTGGTTGAACTTCACTTGTCAAATCCAAATGTGTCCAAAAGTGAAGTTTAACCAATTGTTTAAATGTCAATTTGAAATTTCTAAATTGGTTGTAAATGTAGCATTAAAACTATTTAAAGTTATCCGCTTATTGCAGATTACAATTAAGCGAGTAATTAGCTAATATTAAAAATTAATACATATTACGAAAAAAACTTTACAAATATATAAAAATTTTAAAACCTGGACAAAAAAGGTGATTAACCCAAGAACCCTTTGTGTTTTTAAGTTCTTAACAATAACAAAGTATCTTTTTAAAGCGAAATACAGATTTGTTGAATACATTTTAATTGAAAATTATGTCACATGTCACAACGTCATGTTTCCTGTAATGCAGATTACTTTTCTTTCGACTTGACACATATTACACACACGTTGCGCTGTCAATTTATAAAACATCTGGATGGTGCTAATGTGTTTTTAAATAGCGTCAATTCACGTGAAAAACGAACTGATTTGTTATTTTACGTAAATTAACATGAAAAATCTGCATACATTATACATTATTTAATATATATTAGGGGTATTTGGAATATCTGAGTTATCCGAAATCAATCAATGATTATTAATAATTTTCAATAATTTTTATTAACATTATCGGTAAACTGTAAAATTTTAGGTTTATTGGCACACAAACTAAAGAAATAAATAGCGAAATTTATGGCACTTTCGTTGATGTCACCTTTACTGTTAAAAAGCATTTAAATAAATTCTAGTAGGCACCGAAATAAAACACTTATTCAAAGAATTAAAAAGAACGCCGAATTGTTAACAATGTAAATAATAAGAATAATTTTAT
Organism: Listronotus bonariensis; assembly: GCA_014170235.1. Lineage (NCBI taxonomy): Eukaryota > Metazoa > Arthropoda > Insecta > Coleoptera > Curculionidae > Listronotus > Listronotus bonariensis. The sequence continues at coordinate 35,786 of JACEGR010001435.1, forward strand.
AATTTTAACTTAATTATCAACTAAAAGTAAAATTTATGTTAGCAGTAAAAAAATTCTCTATACAGTGTGTCTAAGATAAGGATCCTAAGCATGGGAATCTCAGTAACTATTGGAGTGGCTTAGGTTAAATAAGGAAAAGTTGTGTTTTTTACAGCCTATTGACATGCCGTTTAAAAACTTTAAAAAATTTTATGGCCTGCTGAGATATTTGGCAAAAACCAAAATTTGACTATATCGATTTTATTTTTTTCTGACTTTATTTGAAGAGATATAAAAAAACTAATGACACTTTTTCATTGGTACTTTTTAGCTACTACATGATGGTATTTTTAGATTTTATACCCGACGTTTCGTTTCAAGAAACCATCATCAACTTTATTTTTTTATATGGCTCGAAAAAAAGTACACCCTGTATCCGATCCCATTTTTTATTAAAAATTCAACGGTGTATCACATGTCATATTTTAATTTTTATTTAAAAGAAAAATTGCATTTTTCTATTTTTTAAGATTATTTTTAAGTATATAGGCCTTGCAAACAAATGCTTGGACGTTAATACCTGTTACCGTATTTGTAACATAATTTAATATCATTATAAAATAGTATTTGTTGTTATTACCCTGTTTGTCGATTTGTTGTTTTTAGAGCAATTTTTCTATTATTTACCTTGCACTTTATATCCCACGCCGCTACCCGCTTTAAATTTACCTTCATGATCACGTTTAAAACAACGGCCGTGATTTTTTTTTCTTTTTATTTTAATGCAGCCCTTTAATGTATTAAAGTACTAGGTAGCTAGGTACCGAGTTTTTAAATATTTAACCTATTTTTCCATTTATATCGGCACAATTTTGATCACGCAGTTATGCGCCTCTGTATGCCTGTTATCTAAATAACTATAACAACTACCCCTGAATCCAATTTTTAACAATATCCTAATAAATTTATTATAACTTCTTAATAAAATTTAGGTATAGTTAAAAATGACCAACAATTTAGATTTAAAGGCGAAAACGCCTTCTAATAATAATCGCATCGCCAAACCTGTCTAAGCGTTCATGTTTAAATGCGAAATATTTTTTTGACATGAAGCAAAACAGGAAAAAAGAAACTGACAGTTGCTGACAAACGTTTATTATGCGATTAAGAGGGTGCCGCTTTGTCTCTTTTATTTCGGTGTTAATGTTCAGTGAGTGTTGAGGATTTTGGCTGGGAGGTAGCTGTCAATCAACGGACCCATTTTTGTGGTCAACAATGGGCGACATTTGATATTTTCTTGTACAATAATTATAAAAAGTATATATATGGTCATCCAAATTAAGTGTTCGTCATTGGTAACTTCGTTATTACTCAACTGACAAATAGTCTGTCACAAATCTGAAACGTTAAATTAAATATAATATTGTTTTAAAATGTTGTCCTGTGATATATCAATAGTAGGAGAAATAGTATATGACATTACAAGGGTGGAAACTGACTTATTTCACACGAGTGGGAATATTGTTGCACGAGGCGTCAGCCGAGTGCGACAAACCCACGAGTGTAAGAAAGTGATTTTCACACAAGTAATGTACACTATTTTTCCTATGACTACAAGTTATTCATCAAAAAACAATAAAAGTTGTTTGTCTTCACGGAAAAAATAAGAAAACAATTGAAAACTTTGCATCACTAGGGTGATATATACTTTTCCTTACTGCGATATATTATACTGTTTAACAATATTTTTATATAAAAAATCACCTACCTAGTAACTTTTTATCATTGTAGAATTAAAAAAGGTCCTCATTTAAAAAAATATTGCATGGGTTTTTCAATGTAAATCCCATTAGCAGCCTGATAACTCCAAATTTATTTTAAATAACTATGACAACGATGACAGCTTTATATTATACTTTGCAACACTAGTGTTGTAAAGTACTTTGCAATACTAGTGTGATATAAGGCATTTTCTATGCATGAAAACAGTGTGCTATTTACTATTTTCTCATGTGGTCGTAGGAAAAAGTATAGTATGCAAATCGCATGGAATACTCATTTTCCATGAGTATAACTAAAATACCTGAGGCATATAAGGCCGGGTGTTAATAAGGCCCACATTTAAAAACTCGCGACTAAATATATAGGTTCAGGTTTACACCTTACCCATATATATACATACCCAATATCGTGCAATTGTAACCTACACAGTTACATTGTGTAGCACTATAGGCCACAGGTACACGTTGTAGAGACATTCGCTTCGTTTTTGTAGCAAATAATGGTGCAGTAGTATTTAATATTTTTGTAGCAGAACTTACAGGGTGTTTCATTTAAAATAAGAGAGATATTGCAATTTGACTTTCTAAAAAATTGAAATTATTTTTTGATCACCCTGTATAATCTATGATCTCGATATGACCTCCGTATGATAAGGCAGACTTTTCCTTATCTTGTAACAAATTTTAATGTTTAAGGAGTTTATATTGTTAAAATAAAATTAATTTAATTGCACCCCTGCATTTGGAAAAAAAAATCAAATATCACAAAAACGAAAAAAATTAGACACTTAGTACTATAAACAAACTTGAGTTATTTTTTATGTAGAATCTAAAACCGTCATAAAATTAGGGTCTTCCATTTAAAAAAAATATACCTTTGATACGTTACACTTTTTTGAGACATCCTGTATAGAGTAAAATTATTTTATACTGTGGCCTTGTCCGACCTGTATATGTTTCAGTATTTACTTTTTTAAAAACCCCATGGTTATCCAGCAACAGACCGTGTCGAATATGGTGGGTCACCCTGTATTTGGTTTCTGTTGTTAGCTACTATCATTTACTTACAAAACTTTAGGACTCGTTGATTTTCATAACAGAAAATTAATGACAAAATTTAATAATAAACATATTTAACACAATTTTTGCGCTTTACTCGTATAGCACACAATATCTTTCGATTTTTTTCCGTGTTAGACCAATAAATACCACGGGTAGTAAGCGGAAGCTGCTAGGCGCTGCCTTCTTTTTAGATGCGAAAAATTTGTGATAGGGTGCGGTATTATCATAAGGATTTATAATTAGTGCCCAAAGAAAACTATAAGTATTCGGATTTTCTTATTATTTAGAAATAGGTTTTTTTGGTGAATTTTTAGTTATCGCTGTTTAAAACTTTGCGTCTTTTTTGGAAGGAAAAAAGTTATTTTGTTGTTAATTGGTGGCTTTTAAAAATTGTGTTTAGCGGCTAATATGGCTATATAGGACTATGGTAAGCTAGGCTTATACAAGTTAATATAATAGTAAAACTTTTGTGCTGCTTGGGTAGCTACAAAACATACTAAGACCAGTATCTTAAGAAAGTGTAGAACAAAGGAATATGGGTCTCACTTTTATGAGATATGTATTTACAACTTGGAACTACACCTTACTAAAAAAATGAACCTACAAGAATGGCAACTAATTATAAATGATAAACTAAAGATGTATTAGAATAAAAAATATTTACATTTTCTTTAGTTTTTTTTAGAACAAAAACAAATATTTTGGGGCCTTATTTTACTATGGTAGTTTAAAAGAGGTCCATAAAAAAGTTTTTATTATTTTTTAAGGTGGTTTCATATTAATTTTTGTAATTTTATTTATATGTTAATTTTATACCAAAAATGCAATCTAAATTAGGTGGGCATTATATGTCTATGGTGGGCAATATATGATATCTATCTATCTATCTATCTATGCCGCCGGTATCTTAGTGCTTTAAGGCACACTCGTAGCTCGGAGACGGGACATTCTAGGACACATGTTTGGAGGCAAAAAAAATCTACTTTTAATTTGAATAATATGTCTTATATTTTATTTATATTTTAATTTTATAATTAATATGCAATCTTAATTAGGTGGGCATTATATGCCGCCGGTACCTTAGTGCCACCAACCGCAAAATAATTCTAATCAATTAGAATTTGTGTATTTTTCAAAGTTGCATAGTTTTGTTACAAATATTGTTATTTTTTTGTTGAAACACAACAATTTGGCTGTGTTTATTTATAAATATGATTAGTATAGGTATATTTATTCTCAGAAAATTTAGGCCTGTTTGCTAAATTGTCGTTTTTGGGTAAAATGACATACATGTAATAAGTGTAAAATGTCATACTATTTTAACGTGTTTGTTAATGTCAAAAACTTTTTTCTTTATGGTTGATAAATATTAAACGAAATCTATACGCCAAGGTTTTCAAAGTTGGCCCATGATTAATGCTCTTAGTCTCCCCTAGAGCGAAGATATTTTCAGTGAACTTTGTTGTTAAATTAAAAAACAGTCACTAATATTTACATACCTTCTCATATTATAAATACTAAATAATTTTTATACAAATGAGTTTTAATTTTTTTTTAATGTATATGTTTTTATTTTATATAATCCTTAAAATCGTCTGTTGAAAGTATATGTCAATTTAGCTTAAGCTATTGAGTCATTTTATCTGAAACCATTCCTAAAATGATATACTTCGAGAGAAACAGTCGTTATATTTTTTATATGCTGAATAAGGTGAACTTCGGGCTAAAAAATGACTAAGAATAAGTTTTAAAGGCACTTTACAATTTGTTATAATTAATGGCACACTAATACGTAGGGTGTTCAGTAAGTTTTGAGATACTTTGTAACTAAACGGCGCAGGAAAGTAACATTGATGCTTTTTGTTTGTACATGTCATGAAATGTCGTAGTCCTACATAGTTATTAGTAAACTATCAGTTTTACGCCAGTTCGTGTCCAGCGATTTTAGCGCAATGGCGTCGTAGACGACTATCGAGTGCCGTGCAATTTTGAAATACAACTTTTCACGTGGGTTATCTCAAGAACAGTGTTTCGAAGAAATGAACTATACTTGGTGATGACTGTCCATCTCGTGCGATCATATACAGATGGTACAAACAATTTCAGCGGGGCTCGTTTTCGCTTGAAGACGCCTCACTCTCAGGTCGACCGTGTGAAGTAGTTACCCCAGAAAACATATCTGCCGTCCAAAAAGCTATAGAAACAAACCGACGAATTACCTATCGACAGTTAGAAGAGACATTGAACATAAGTTTAGCAACATTACACACGATCATACATGAGCACTTGGGTTTTAGAAAAATTTGTACTCTTTGGGTTCCACACAAGTTAACTCCCGAGCAGCAGACACAAAGAGTGAATTGGTGTAAAAAATGATGTCCAAATTCCAGGAGGGTAAATCTAAAGACATAGTGTCGATCGTCACGGGAGATGAAACTTATCTTTATTATCACGACGTTCGAACTAAACAACAGAATAAGATATGGGTTCTCGAAGGTGAAGAAACGCCGACCGAAGTTCGCAAATCAAGACCTGTAAAAAAATAATGATAGTTGTTTTCTTTGGTTTAAGAGGAATAATTGAACGTGTTGTGCTTTGAGAACAGAAGACCGTAAATGCTCTCTGGTACACTACAGTATGCCTTTTAAAAGTTATAGAAAAGTTAAGAGTGATTCGCCCAAACTCGCAACTCGCTAGCTGGTACGTTCATCATGACAATGCCCCACCTCATTGAGCTGAACTTACCAGTCAATTTTTGACAGATGCAGGCTTCAGACTTTTGGAACATCCGCCTTATAGCCCCGACTTGGCGCCGTGTGACTTTGGGTTGTTTCCTTTTGTCAAGAACCAACTGAAAGGACCAAAGTTTAAAACTGAAGACGCGCTACTGGAGGCCTGGGATAAAATATGCGCTGAAATTTCAAATGAAAAGTGGAAAGCTATTTTCAGTGACTGGTTGGTTAGAATGGAAAAGTGTATGCAATGTGGTGAAAACTATTTTGAAAAAATCAAATAAATGTACGTATATCTCAAAACTTTTCGAACACCCTACGTATTTTTGAAATACAGACAAAAAATTATAAAATATGGCATTTTAGGTCATTTTCCTCTACATTTTTGTTCAGGGATTGTAATATTTTTAGTAAAGTAGTTTTTAACAGTTGATATTATTAAATAATACTAAATTGTAAAGTTGCAACGTTTATTTGAAATTAGTAATTACAGGAAACTTATAAACCAACATGACGTCTAATCCAGTCACGGTATGCAGGGACAGCTGAGTAAGCTCCAGGGTATGATGGTAGAGCACATCCATAACCGAAGGAAACAATTCCAGCCAACTCTCCGTTAATAACAAATGGGCCACCAGAGTCACCTTGGCAGGAGTCTTTTCCTCCGTGCTGGTAGCCAGCACAGATAAACCTGTTAGTTATAACACTTCCATATAAAGATCGGCATCTGTTATGGTCAGAAACAGGCACATCGACTCTTCTTAAGGTTTCAACACCGGACAAAGCCCCGGACCTAGTTGTACCCCAGCCAGAAACAGTTGCGTAGGTATCTGGTAATATAAAGTTAAATTAGAACAGTGGAAAATTGTAGCAATTTTTTCTTTTAGAGATGAGATATACAACGTTCCTACTTAAGTTCGCACCATATGGAACACTTTTTTATTATAAACTTTACGAAAAAAATCATTATAAAAATTTCTGCATAGTCTAAAACCTAAAATGCAATTATTAGATTTTTTGCAGTGAATACAAGGTATGTCAAAAAACCTAAACTTTGCTCATGAGGAAAGTACCTTTATATTTTATAATATCAAAAAAAATTCATAAAGAAAATATGTTAAGGATTAAAAATAACATATAAATTAGCACAACGACTTATTTAAAAAAAAAACCTTATTTTTATTTATATGCATTACCAGTAAAAGGAATACCTTTTTCGTAAAATTATTATTAAAAAGTTTTCCATATGGTGCAAACTTAAGTAGACACGCTGTATAAAAATTGGGTAATTCACAAAAATCGTATAAAATTAACAAACTTTTAATAGCAGTGGGTTTCTATTCTTAATTTTTTGACACACCCTGTACAATGTGAACCCCAATTTTTTATATACCTAGTTTTTTCATGGGTCTATGGGTACCTATTTTTTTATTTTTATTATTTTAAAAAACAGTTATGTCTTGGTAACATTTTTGCTTTGTCTAAAATGATAAAACCTATATTAAAAATTCCTCATGATATACACGGTGGTTTAAAATCGCGGAAATATAAAAAAAAATAAACAATTGGAAAGCTATATTTTTAAAAATACCTAATGTAAAGCATGGAAGAGCAATTTAAAAGAATATACATTATTTTCCTATCGCTTATCGGTGGTGGAAAAATTAAGTAAAAATAAAATGAAGCAAAAATTTTTAGGGTCAGGTAGGGTAAAAATAAGACATTTGATTTTCTGGTAAAAAAAGACACCACTAACATATAAAAAATGGATACTATTTTCTTAGTTTTAATCATATCATATCACCTTGTTTGGTTCTCTTCGAATATACCCATATAAAATATTTAACCACATAAATAGGTAATATCGTTATAATTGGTTATATTTAAAAGGCAATATTTAGTGAAAAAAAAAATAAATTTCCTTTCCTAATATTTTGCCGCAGGTTTTAAACCGGTTGAGATCCTCATCTTTTTTAAGCGCGAAACAAAAGTTACATTTCATGGGCGAAAATACCGGTTTGTGCGCAAGCCAGTTGAGGAGTAAACGCATCCGGCGACAAACAATCTATCCGCATTATCAAAAGAATTTGTTTACGGCGTCCTGGTTTTCTGTTCGAAGTACGGTAGCTAATGAGTGTCACGGTCAGACCGCGTACGAAAGAGTACGGGGTGCCGGTGTTTGTATTTGGCCACGGCTTTTAAGTGCGCATGTTCATCCACCCACTGCGCGAGGTCGTAAATATCCGAAAAATGCTTCTTGCCACTGCGGATCTAAATGTAGGTTATCTATGGCTCATACTTGCAGAGATTTTTTGAGGTCTCTACCAACCAGTCATTTAGAGTATAAAATAAAAAAAAAATGTTGATTTGTTGACCTACCCTACCCCTTAACCTTTTCATTGTACAGGAGAATGCCAGTGCGATGTAAATATTTAATCTAAACTGCTGGTCAATTCAACTGCAACTGGGATTTTTGTTGGTAAATTTCAAATCGTTATTACTTTAAAATAAAATTCAATAACAACATGCGGTTTTTAGCGTTTTGTAGAAAAGTTTTCTTTGATTTTATGTCATTCTTGAAATTTTTTTCTTAAAAAAGGCCTGTTTTTACACCCTGTAGAATAAAAACAAGAAAAACTTTACTCAAATTGTTATGAAAATTTTTCCTAAATAGTTTTTCTACAAAACCGTAAAAACCGCATTCTGTTATTGCATTTTATTTAAGAGAAATAACAATTTGAAATTTACCAAAAGAATTCTCAGTTTCAGTTGAATTATGCAGCAGTTTAGTTCTCATTGGTGTGAATACAGAATAAAACTATATCGAAAATACTTACTAACTGCATAAACACGATTAGCCGGAGCTAGTTTGACTGGAACTGCATTCTGGGCGGTAACTCTATGCTTCAATGTGACAATGGCGATGTCGTAATCTGGAGAACAATCTGCGCAATCCTTATAATTTTCATGGATAATGATACGATCTGCGGCTACCACCTGGCCACCAGATCGCCATTGTGAAGAAGCCAAACCTAAAGCTTAATTGATTTACGTTTATGATACTTGGGACTACGCAATGTGCAGCAGTTAGGACAATGTTGTCAGCAATGAGTGCAGCTCCGCAAATTTGTGCTCCATTTCGAAGTAGGGCAGCTTGGTATGGCAAGTCTCTTATGTTAGCCTCGACACCTCCAACAATTCTTTCTCCAGAGGAAGGAAAGAAACGAGAAAATTCGTTGTTGTTGCCTGGAGCAGCTGAAATTTTAAAGAAACCTACATTTATTTTACGACCGTTAAAATGTTCATTTTTCAACGACCACAAATGGAAATGACATAAAACGCACTCCTTGATCCTTAAACAAACGAATAATAGAGAATTATTGCACAGTGCAATAAGGCCAGGCATTAATAATACCGGCCTTATTTTGACATCTGATGCATGGTGGTAGAATAAAGACTCCCTTAATAAGTATAGTACCTGGCTTTATTTATGTCGGTTTTAGGTCGTGCCTTATTTTGGTTTTATTTTAACTTTGGAACTGTTTATCTAAGAGGCTGCCGACCACAAAATCAAAAAGGAAAAACACTTAAAACCTTGCTATTTTAAATGTATTTCTGTAATTGTGGTAAACAAAACCTACAACACAAAACAATAAAGAAAAACTACTAACATTTTTTTCTCTTTTTTTAAGTTAATAATACTTTCAACATGATTTGCAATAACTCTAAATTATGGGTACGAGCACTATTTAAATAAGGTCGGTATTAATAATTCCCAAGCTTAATAAGGCAATCTGCAATAATTCTTTAAAATCACACGCTTGTTGAAATTTACTTTTCAACACTAGTGTTCAAAGGGACATATATGGCAGATGCCTAAATTCCGTTAAAAGATATTTACAGTGTATTTTTAACAAACTGAAGGTTTTGACTTAGCAGTGCTAACACACATTTTTTTCATATAATAATTATTTTAATTTTATGTTTAAGGGTTTCTTATATTTATAAACATTATTTTATACCAAATGCTTTAAATAATACCAGGCAACCCATTAAACACATGGAAGTGCCTAAAGCTCCCAAAGCGGGACAAAGTAGGATCCCGATTTGTAAAATTCTAACCTAACCACAAAATGCCAGACGATTTTTCTTTTTTTTCCTAAATAATGCATTCCTTGTTAGAAAAAGTCCAAGATCTGTTAAGATAAAGATGGAACTGCCAATAAACCAGAGTTAAAATTTAATTTAATTCATTTGGGACTGTAAGATTTAATTATTATTATTTAGAAATGTATATTTATTTAGTGTTTTTGAGTTGTTTCTACGACATTTAAAAACTTAATTAAAGAAATAACAGTACATGCACTTTTGTTAGGTAACTAAAATTAAATTTTTAAACACCTGCTTTGTCATACAAATTAGGGTAATTTCTTTTATTTCGATTTTATTGCACTTTTTATCAGATTATCTTGTATACTATTTTCCTGTTATCATAAAGATAAGGTACTTCATTCTAATAGACTGCATAAATTGTTAAAAAAGTAGTAGTAAAATTCTTGTAGGTCGACGTTTTTTTACTCTTTGACCCATTGTTTTATTTTAGTACCTACTATAATTTATTTTAATAGCAATATACAGGGTGAACAAACTTAAGTCGGTACTATTGCTTACTTCTTTATTATTACAGATACAAAAGGCTTCGACATACAGCAATTGGACCGTTTGCAAACCATCAGGCTCATGCGTATGTGATAAAATCCGTTGGATTTTGTCTTGTGCGCATGTTCTGACATTTTGCAAAAGGTGGTCAACTGCTGTAAGAATAAACCTTTAGTTGGTTAAACTGGTAAAGTTGTAGTATTTTTTCGCTAATTAATGTGCTGTGTGTCATTTTTTAAACGAAACACCCTGTATATTATATCACCATTCGAAAGATCTGTCAAAAAGTAATAAAGAAATCAACATGTGATATATCTAATATTTACTAGTTTCGAAAATATGGCCAGCCTCAGAAATTTAAAAAAATATATATTTTTGGGGTTTTTCTAATTCCATTTATTTTATTTTTTAAAGTATTCTAAAATTCTACAAAAATTCATTAAAGTGGATTCTGGTTAAAAAAAATATGAAAAAAATAGTATATAAATATTATTGGGCAAATGTCATTTTTACAAATAAATAAAATTATGTCAAAAAATGTTTAAACTATGGTATAGGACGTGATATAAAAAAAGTTTAGAATTTTATGCACTTTTTAAAATAATAATAATATGGGGAGAAGACAATTTCGACACCAAGCAGGTAGTGACTACAATTGAATGGCAATTTTTAAAACCAGACCCAAAAGACCGTTTTTATCTTACAGGTATATTCGACACCAAATAAATACTCTTTTTTAATTTTAGCCTAATTTTATTTACGAATTAATATAAAATATTTTATTTGTTTGGTACCCTAACGGTGGTAATAGAATTCTTAAGTAGATTTATAAAGTGTGTATTAGTCTTGGGATTAATTGAGAAATAAAAAAGGTTTGCTTTTCAGAACTAACCATTCGTAATTTCCTAAAACTGTTTGAATTAACCTCTCGGGCGCCGCGTACCTACCTGCTTTACGGCGCGGCGAGCTGTCGAAATTCCTTCCAAAATAATTTGACCCTAGGATTACCCCAGGTACGATAATATGTAGAGTGTTTCATTTAAAATAGGCAAGTTTCGGTTTAATCGGAAGTGCCAAAACTGTAAGAAGTTTGCCATATAATGATCGACATCACTTAAGCCTAGCGTCAAAATTTAAAAATGTATTGTTAGTTTAGAACATTTACACTTAATAATCCGGTGTGTTTTTCCAAGAGACTGGTTTTCTGACGGTCATTTTTAAAACTTTTGAACTTTAAACTCTCTAATAAAGCATAGTTTGATTTTGTTTTTTTATGTTAGCAGCAAAATTTATATCAAAAACGATCTAAAACAACCATAATTTGGACACACATTAAAGCCAACCACTCTCTTTTACGAATCCTAATCGACTGAGGTCGAAGTTATAATAGAAAAAAAAGACAATTAATCGCAACCATTTACTACAGAACTACAGTAGCCTTAATTTGTTGTTACTTACCCAAACTAACACCAAGGACAGCAAGTAAAATGTAGATTTGATTCATTTTGAAGCCGTAACTGGATTGGCTTATTTCGATTCTAATTGCCTTTTATATGTTTTTTATCTGGATAAATCTACGAGATTGCAATAAGTTATAATGTAAATGTTCGTAAATAAAAATAAAGAATTATCCGTTTGACAATTTAATTCGTAATATCCTTAAATATAATTAAAACATCAGAATGGGGGTTATAGTTGTAAATCAATTACGTATATACATTCCTGTAAAAAGCTTTCCCATGTCAATATTATTTATGTTTATTTACAAATATACAATATTTTTATTATTACTAATACTAAGGGATAATAAACACTTTTGTTTAAAATGAACTATCCTGTTTTATCAAACATTAATTATGTCATGTCATGTGGTAAAAAGATAATGTTTCGTTGATCACAAAAATTTAAAATATTTTTTATATGCAACTTTTGTTGATGACGCACGAATTTTTATATATTTTTTCTGTGGCACCTTGTTACTGTTTTTCTTCTTTAATTCTTGTACAACGTCTTTTTAAAAGGGAATATATTCAATTTTTATTTTTGTTCCACAATTCTCTTTTAATGGTGTTTTTCATATTAAGGTGCACAAATCCTTTACCTTATTTTGAAAAAAAACGGTATTTAAAAGACAAATGAAACTAATAATTTAGTTTAAAATAATAAATCTCTGCATTTCACTATAAAAAATAAGACTTAACAAGAAATTTCAGACAAAAACAAAACTAATTAGTTCCCTTTTAAAAGACACTTCTCAAATACAAAAATAGCTAGATAAATTTTTATTAAGCAAAAGATAAACTATTAAAATCCGGAAATTTAATAGGCTTTGATTAAACAAAATATGAACAAAAATGATAAATAAGAAACAATAATGGTAATCCTAAATAAACTTCTTTCTTTTGAGTTACAGAGGCCGGGAGCAGATATCGTTTTCACAGAACCCTAAACCCACACGTATGCATCACTGTACGGTCAATCCAAATGATAGACCCGGAACTTACTACTTTGAGCGTTTGTCATCTTTAAATTAAAAAACCTGCTAAATGCGGAGGTTTTTTTCCCTTTGAGTCTTTTTAATTTTCTTTATTTTAAAACGCCCTCCTACCTTACTTTTTTTTAAATATTTTCGTATATTTAAAATACTATTAAAGTTGCTAATAACTAACTTTATATTATTCTATTCTATGAGTATAGCTCAAAATTAGTAAAGATGAATTTTGGTTGTCGGATCTGTAATTTTGACACCTACATAAGTAAAAAAATAATTTTTGTTTGTATACTTTCTAGACTTCTTTAAAATATATAGGACTACTTGTTAAAAAAATAATTAAAAAGACGTATAAGGGTCAATTTTTATGCATGTAAACGTAGTTTTATTTTTTTATTTACTTTTGCAGTAAACAACAATCAATTTAATATTAATTTATTAGCGTGAAAAAAAAAAATAGGTTGCTTACTAACCCTTTTGATAAAGAGTAAAAATAAGGTAATTTACCAAAATTTTGGTAAAAAATATTCAAATATACGAAAAACTAGGTTGTCCTATGTGGACCCTCTAGGCGTTACTTCTGAAGTGTATAATTTATAAAAAATGATAAATAAATACATATACAATTTTGTAAAAATTTGTCTCTCTTTATCATTGTTTAAACGTTGAAACCACATCATTTGCATTTTCCCAATAACATCTTTTTAAAGGTAAAATATTATATTTGTCGCAGGGTTATTGTAATTTCAGTCTTTATTTAATATACCTAGGCTTTTATAATACGACTGGGCGTATTGTAAAACGAGACTAATAGCTAAAAATCCCACAATTTACCTAATAATTTTAGGCATAATATCATACGCCTGCACCTTGTTAAGCCGGCTGTCAATAAGAGCGGTTTTCCGTTTGCGGATGATAATTCAGCGTTGTGATTGGCGGGAAAAGCATTTTAAATTTGCACTAACCAATCACAATGCCGAATTATTATCCGCGATCGGAAAACCGCTCTCATGGATAGCCGGCTTTAGGCTTATTGTTACAAATTAAAACTTGCGCGATAGTTTTAGAATTCGACTGCATTAAATCCGTCGTATTATAATATGACTGACAGTATATCAGCCGAATTGTATTTTAATTATTGACTTTAAATATTTTTAACTTTATATTAAACTATTTAAAATACAAATTATAGATTTGGATTATTTATTACAGCATGGTCCGCTTTTATAACATTTGCTGGTACATTTCATATGGGCTTTAAAACAATTCAAATTAATCCAAAGCAATCGATTTACAGTACATATTTGAAAATTCCAGGTTTGGTACTTTTAGTAAGCTCACAAAAAAAAGCAGCTATTTTATCTTGTTTTACAGGGGCTTAAAAATTTTGATTGTCACCACCTATTGGTTCATTATTAGTAAGTAATCTATCAGTTGTATACCACTTAGCTTATCCACGGGTCCTGCCCCATCCTCATCACCAGAATCGTTGTCGGTGAACACAGTGCAGTTCGAAGGCTGAGATATATACAGAATAAGCCGGTCAATTATGTAAATAGGTAAAGCGTGAAAAAAAAAAAGACAGTCCAACGCGGATACCTGCATGCAAGCATTATTTCAAATTTGGTGACTTAAGTGCTTGTTTTGTTCTTGCATTACTGGCCAATATACCTTTAAAATACAGCTGATACGATATATATCAAAAACATTTGCATTATCATATGCTATGCCTATAGTCTTTGCAGCGATATCCCGTTTAAAACAAAAATTTGCTTTACTTCGCAACGAACTTTAAGATAATCGCCTAGAGGGGCCATATGGGGTAACATGTATATAACGGGTGATTCATTTGGAGGTGCTTTATAAAAAATATATAAAAAAATAACTTTATTAAGAAATATTTATTATCATACGAAAGAACTTATATTACAAATATTTATGTACATTTTGCGAAAGCTACTGCCGGTAAATTTTCTGCACTACTTGCTGGATGTAGCTCATTTGGTCAAGAATTATCCAATTATAAAAACTGGGTTCACAATTTTTGTAATGATACAGCGAATAGTCGGCTCAGTACGCCGATTACGTGAACCATAAGTTGCCCAAAGCGCACGAAACACATTTCTTGAAGGATGACGATTTTTATAATACAATTGACAAGTTTTATACGTTGTGACCGGGGCTAAGTCTTTCTAGGATAAATTGCCAAACAGTACTGAACACAAATAACATGACAGTTTGAATTTTGGACCCTCTCATCTATCAAAAATACCTAGGTACTAGAAAAAGTACCTCCTAAAGAAATCACCCCTCTTATTAGACTGGGCAAAAAAAAAATTAAGATCAATTTTTTTAACGATTTGCTTTACAAATATTGGTTATGACGAGGGACCGAAAATATCCTAAAATTAATAAAATTATTGATTTTCAACAATTGTTATATTTTTTAAACAAAAGTATCGGAATTAATTACTCCTTAACCTTTCACCAACTTATATTCTCAAAGGGACCTAAATTCTCTTTAAAAAAGCTTTCCTAATAAATTTCCGTAGAACGAGCCGTTTTCTTGTTATTGCACCTTAAACATTAATTTTTCTTTTTTTGTAAATTTTGTCATTTAATATTCTGGATTCTCTAAACTACCATAAGTATCGGCATCTTTATAAAACAAATAATTATTATTAAGGAACATTTTATGCTCTACAAAAGAATTTTTAACATTTTTCGATAAATTCAGTCCCTTAAAAGTTGTTCAATGTTGAAATTGAAAGGAAAATTAATTTTAACATTGAATAACTTTGAAAGGAATGAATTTATCAAAAAATGTTAGAAGACCTTTTTGTAGAGCATTAAATTTCCCTTAAGACTAATTTCTTGTTTAATAAAGATATTTAATATTAATGGTAATTTAAAAATTCAGAGTCTTAAGTGACAAAATTAAAAAAAATGTATTTAATAGCTTAGGAGCGATTACAAGAAAGCGGCCCGGCCCGTTCCGCAGAAATTTACCAAGAAAGCTTTTTGTAGAGAATCTAATTTCCTTTAATAATATGAATTCGTCGAAGGTTCAAGATTGACTGATTTCAAAGTTTTCTATAAAAAGCTCGTCTTTAGCTATAAGCTTGACTTTAGACAAAAAATATCTGTTAGCGTATTAAAAACCCGGCCTAGGAATTGCTGCAATGACCAGCTGTTAGAATATAAATATACTTTTAAGTGATAATGCAAGCCAGAGGCTTTAGTTAGAACATTAATACTAAATAGAAAAAATTGCTTTTTAATGTTTCAAAAATTATTAGAGCATTACTCTACAATTGTTTCGCCTTTCTAGGGCTTCATCAAGAGTACTTCGTATACTAAACTTAAAAAGAGAAATATTTACAAACAGAACCATTTAACACGTTTTTCCCAAAAAGGTCTATAAAATATTATTAGGGTTTTATTATGCGGCCCAGATGTGGTAATAAATTTATTTATAATTGGCATATCTGCGAAATTTATTTGATCATTGGTAGAAAGAGTTGTATTGTCTATAAGTGATTTTTTAATTTCTAGTTGTTCATATAAATTTAATTTTTTACCTTTGTTTTCTCTATGGAGTAGTTTAACATTATTAAGATCTATAAAGTGGTTTTGTTCTATACAATGTGTTGAAATGCCTGTGTTTTTAAACCATTTAAAATTGATGTTTTGTGTTCTTTTATTCTGTTTTTTATGCTCCTTCCACTTTGACCAATATATTCCGCATTACAGTCTGCGCAATTAACTTTATAAACCCCTGACATATCTAATTTTTCTGTTTTGTCTTTATTGTTAACTAATAATCTACCTAGGTTACTCTTATTTACAGACACAGTTTTACAGCCTAACTTATCTAGCCTATTGGATACATTATTGCTGATGTTTGGTATATAATTGATAAACTTAAAATTATTGTTTTTAGGTTCTGTAATACTATAAAACTCTTTAGCAATTAACTTTTGTTTTTTCTTTGTTAACAATTTATCAATAAGTGATTCTTTATATCCGTTGTTTCTTGCTATTTGTTTAATAATGCAGAGTTCTTTGTTAAAATTTGATTGACTTAATGGGAAAGTGACAAGTCTGTGAATTAAACTATGAAAAGAAGATAATTTTATTTTCCATGATTGGTTCGATGCGTAATTTATTACCGTGTCTGTCGTCGTTGGTTTTCTGTAAATATCGAATTCAATGTGGTTGTCAATATTTTTAATGTATATATCCAAAAAATTTATCTCATTTTCATTTCAGAATAAAAGAACACAAAACATCAATTTTAAATGGTTTAAAAAACACAGGCATTTCAACACATTGTATAGAACAAAACCACTTTATAGATCTTAATAATGTTAAACTACTCCATAGAGAAAACAAAGGTAAAAAATTAAATTTATATGAACAACTAGAAATTAAAAAATCACTTATAGACAATACAACTCTTTCTACCAATGATCAAATAAATTTCGCAGATATGCCAATTATAAATAAATTTATTACCACATCTGGGCCGCATAATAAAACCCTAATAATATTTTATAGACCTTTTTGGGAAAAACGTGTTAAATGGTTCTGTTTGTAAATATTTCTCTTTTTAAATTTAGTATACGAAGTACTCTTGATGAAGCCCTAGAAAGGCGAAACAATTGTAGAGTAATGCTCTAATAATTTTTGAAACATTAAAAAGCAATTTTTTCTATTTAGTATTAATATTTATAAAATGTTTCTACAAGAAACCAACTGCGGATACAATTCAGTGTATTTAGTTAGAACTACAAACTACCTGAATCCTTATCCTAGTCAGGCATTACTACACCATTTGTAGTTATAAGCTATGCATAAAACTTAAAAAATATAAAATATATATGTAAATGGCTTTTAAAATAATTTTTAGATCTGGTTTTTATGATCAGCGGTGCACTTTCTGAGGTATTGTCCAGAAACAAGCATTTTTCCGAGATACTTCCTAGGATGCTTCGACGGACGATTAAAGAGGGCGCGGCGCGGAGCGACAAAAGCAGCTTATTACAGTACCTAATAAGAAAGCTGCTTTACTCATCTTCCATCGCAGCTCAATTTATTATAAAAGAGTCCAAGAGTCTTAAATTTCTTGAATTAAGACAAGACAAAAGTTGTCAAAAAACCGTTAACACAAGGTTAAATTGCCTTTTAAAACAATCATTTTTATCTTGGCTACCCCTAATTGAGTTTATTTTTCCTGACTTGACAAATTTTTGGCTTCTGTTTCTTTTGAAAGAAACATTATAATCCAAAATGCCCCCATTAAAGCCTGCACCAATCAAAAACAAAATACTTGACTTTCAGGGTAAATTTTTAGGTTTTTAATTAATTTGGTTACCTAGTAAAAATTCAAAAGCACTTTTTATGCCCTTAAAAATAAACAAAGCATTTTTGTCAAGCTAAGTCTATATATATAAAAGATTTTCCTACCTATCTCTGTTTTCCTTTTTCCAAACTTTAAGTGTAGTATAGGTAAAAGTCTGGCCAAAAATAACCGCACCGATGTCCCCCAAGACCGGCATCGTAGCACGACCGTGTCTCGTACGGTCTGAAACATGCCCAGGAAATGAAATCGTACGTGGATCGGATAGCGCCGATGTTCCCCGAAGCAAGCTTGGAGTTTACGGGCGTCACCTTTTATTTCAGTTCCTTTCGTATAAAATTAAAAGTTCGCTTAAAAGTTGTAAAAAAAAAAAATTTCATTAAGTATTAAAAAGTGTAAAATTAATTTTATTGTCACATCTTGTAAATAATGTGTGAGTAAAACTTACGAATCCATTGTTATTTTTTGTATAGTAAGTTTTGTAAAATTAATATTTCGAAAAATCAAATAAACTAATGTTTGTTTACTTGTTAAAATGCGGGAAGGGGTATGTGGTTGGGCACAGAGCGGTGTTATTAAGCCTACGGCATTTGATTACAACGGTACATTTTAAAACCGAGTCAATGCCGTGATACAGTGCAGGACTGGATATGGTATATACCTTATTTGTAAAGATTTAATTTATGATCAATTGTAACTTAAAGCGTATTATAATTGACTCATATTACTTCAGTTTCTAGTAGTAAAGCGCTAGGCCACGGGCTCGTTGCGGTTATGTGAGGACCGACCTTTAATCTTATCTAGCTAGCGACGAGTTAAATAAGGGTCTACCACTGTTACTGTTTGGTACCCGTAGGCGCTAATGGGTTAACTTGATCCAAGCGTTATAAATTACACACATCAATAAAAAAATTAACATTCAAAATCATAAGCCTCGTAGTCACCGTGGATTACCAGTAAGGAGAATTGACCTTTAAAGAAGAATCCTTTTTGTTAAACAATTTTAAATACAAATATGCCGTTAGAAAAAAGTAAGAAAGAATTTCTTAGGCTACCAAATTTGGCAGGCTTGGAATAAATTATTCGTGTGTTAATAACGTTATATTAAATAGCTAATTTGACACGCAGTCGGCATAAAGGTAAGATGTGGGTGTTTCAAAAGCTTTTGTCAATATAAGCTAAGTAAGATAAATGTTTGTTAAACAGTGTGTCTAATAAAGTTGGAACCATATAAAAAGCTTTTTTATTATTTATTTTAGGTAAAAAGTTATTTTTTATAAAATGTTTTGCAGGATCTAAAACTTAATATGCAATTATAAAATTTTATTCTTTTAATTTTATACAATACATGTCAAAAAATGCACAGGGTGTCCGGATTTCCTTGCAATTGCAGGGTATCTTGGTTATTATAAGAGATAAAGACTTGCGGTTGTCGTAAAGTGATGAGAAATGAACCAAACATACAGTGTGTCCCAAAATAGGTGTTACAAGAAAAATAGCACCAACATTTTTTAATTCTTAAACAAAATTTTGGGAAAACTGGTCGCATGGTCCAAAACTAAAAAATACAAAATTTTACTTTAATTGATATTATACAGGGCGAGATATAACTAAAAATATTAAAGATGCCCAGGAACTAACTAGTTTTATTTTTAATAATAAAACAAAATTGTAAATGTAAATGTGGAAAATTGAAGTTAAAGCATAAAATTAAAAAAAAATTGCCAATTTTTTACATTACGCATTACAACTTAAATAATAGGCAAGAGAGAGCAAAATTTTGAAGAAAATTAATTAATTTTAATTATCTATATTTTTTAAATTTGATGCCTTAAGCCAAGTATTTTAAAAACTGTTAATGCATCATGTTAAAAAATTAACAAAAATATTTCTTTTCAATTTATTTCTAAACTTTAAATTTTGACATAAAATTTAATTTTCTACAACATTTACTTATAGATTTTGTTATATTTTTAAATAAAATAAAATAAAGGTACTTTTTTACTCTTGGCCATGTGTTTAGTTATAACTCGCTCTGTATATTACCAATCGGGATAAAATTTTGTATTTATTAGTTTTGGACCATGCGACCAGTTTTTTTTAAAGGACGTTTAAACATTTCAAAATTTTTGGTCCATTTGTCCTCTTGTAACACCTATCCTGGGACACACTGTATGACTTTTTAATGGAACACCCTGTATATTTTGTATTCACTAATTTATAGGGAATAAATGCTTTTAAAAAATGTATAAAACCTAATAGTTTTTTTATATTTATAGACTCTAAATTGATATATTTATTTTTATATTTAAATTCCTGTTTTTTGACATATCTTGTATAGGATTTATAAGAATATAAATATTTTTAATTGCATATTGAGTTTTAGATCATGCAGAACTTTTTATAAACATAACTTTTTTTTCTAAAATAAATAATAAAAAAGTGTTGGTTTCAACTTTGTTAGACACACTGTAAATTAAGTCATTAAAAACACTTTATCATGTTTTCTCTTCAACTGGCTAAAAGTTTACACACAAAGCAATAAAGAAATTAAAAACTCAAAGCAAAGCTTGTAAACATAGCTTTACTTCAAATAAAGCAATTGCAAATTAGTAGATTTAAAAACACAAAAGGGAAGTCAAGATGCTCGCAATTTCGAATAAGATGTTTTGGGCATATTTTGTATAGTAGCGACCAACAATATTTTTTCTAAAAGCAAGATCTTTTGAGAAGCTCAGAGCCACTGATAGCTCCTAATAACATATTTTATAAATACATTTAAAAAATGAATATTATTTAAAATTCAACAATTAATTTCCTTTAGGGAACAAGTATGTATATCTTTCCAATTTAAACAAGAGGGAATACAAGACGAGAATACCCATCCCATGTCTATTAAATTTGTAAAAATATGTGTCTGTTACGATTTTTTTATATTATTTTTTTTGACAATAATGGTATATATACATATCTTACTTTACATTGCTTTTGGATATACTTATTTTATTGACAGTATTAGTTATTATTCAAGGTGTTCCAAAAAAACATTTTCATTGTCACGTAAATTTATTTGAATGGAACACCCGGTATATTTAAACAAATTTTAACTTTTAAGTAAATTTATATGTATACTTACTTCAAAATTTATTATACACTATGCGTCAATTATTGCTGGTTTTTGAAATACCAACAGCACATCATCGTACTCATTGACGGTAAAAAATAAAGAAAAAAAATGGTTTTTACTTTATTAAAATAATTATGTCACAGGAACAAATATTATGGTAACATTAAACATTATGCAATTAATTACCCCCATTGTCAAAACCACTAATAGGTAGGTTAGTCATTTAGTTTATTTTGGATACATATTTTCTTACTTAAGCTAAAAATCAGCCATAATTGACTTATTGCTATTTCTTAGGGCAAGTAACTAAATATGTATTTCAAATAAACTAAAATTCTGACACAACTTTTAGTAGTTCTTACAATAAAAGGTTATTCATTACATGTTATTATATTATTTGCTACTCCAATGGTGACGAACCTATCTAAAAATAATTAGAACCAAAATATATTTTTTTTTACTTAGAACCGTTAAGTATGCTGCAAAATTAGCAATAATTGATGTCTAATAACTAAAAATATGAAAAACGCCCAGGAGCTAACTACTTTTATTTTTAAAAAGAACAAAATTGTAAAAGTAAATGTTAAATATAATTGAATTTTATGTCAAAATTTAAAGTTAAAGCATAAGAGTAAAAAAATGTAAATGTCATTTTTTTATTACACATGCATACATGCATACTATGAAAAATTGACAATAGTATATTACATTACAAGTGTGGAAAATGACTAATTTCACACGAGTGCGACAAACCCACGAGTGTAAGAAAGTCATTTTCACACGAGTACTGTACACTATTTTTCCTACGACCACAAATTATTCACCAAAAAAAAAAAAATAAATTAAAGTTTGTCTGTTCAGAAAAAATAAAAACAATTGAGAACTTTGCAACACTAGGGTGATATTTACTTTGCAACACTAGGGTGATATTTACTTTGCAACACTAGTGTGATATATACTTTTCCTCACTGCTATATTATACTGTTTTGACAATATTTTTACATCGAAAATCACCTACCTAGAAGCATTATATAACTTTTATCATTTTGGAATTTTAAAAGGCCCTCACTTAATAAAAATTGTATGGTTTTGTTAGGTAATAACGCTAATAGTTTAATACGGTTTTCTGCTATTATAAGGGTTTTTTAAAAATTATCGATTCTTACATATTTTAGACACTCTTCTAAATAAAACGTAAGTGGTGCATATCCAAAATATTCCGTTTTTTAAAAATATCAGTAAATAAACTTACGGGACCAGGGAGTGAAAAGGGGTGCTGGGTGGGGTAAAATTGGTAAAACGAGTTAATGAAACTGAATATCACATGTAAAATTAAGTAAAAATAACAGTTTTTCCTCATATTTTTAAGAAAAAATATAAAAAATATGAAAATTGTAAATGCATAACCTAAAGTCCTAAAAGTAAGGAAAAAAGACTACCAAACGTCAGTTACCATGCAAAATATGGAAAGCATTTGGCAACGTCGGAAGGGTCTGATTCTATTTATGAATGGATAAAAGAAAGTGGATTCATAAAGTATGTATTAGCCTTAGGTTTAATTAGGGATTAAAAAAAAGATTTAACTAGTTGTTTGAGTACACGAAGAAAGAGAGGAAGGAATTTGATCTATAGGCTTTTTTTCTCTGGCGCTTTAGGTCGAACGGTCAAGCGGCAAGGCTGCCTCTATAAGGACGTGCTCAAAGGTAGAAGGGAGATTTTTAATTTGATCTACTTACCTGACAACACTGTGCCAGTCAGTGAAAGTTGTTTTTTGTGGTTATGTCTATTTTTGTTTATGTATTTATTTTTTCGTAAATTTTAATAAATATAAAATAAGATGATTTTCACTAATTTGGGTTCTACCGTTTAAGGTAAATAAAAAGTTTTTTTTTACTGTCACTACAATAAATATGTCACTTGCAAAACCAATAGCAGTTTTTAGAATGACATCATAATATGTATCACACCAGTGTTGTAAAGTACTTTGCAACTCTAGTGCTGTAAAGTACTTTGCAACACTAGTGTGATATAACGCATTTTCTATGCATGAAATCAGTGTGCTATTTGCTATTTTCACAAGTGGTCGTAGGAAAAAATATTTGTTTTACTCTGATTCTTTAACTTTATTTTTGACATAAAATTTAATTTGCTACAACATTTACTTTTACAATTTTGTCTTATTTTTTAAAATAAAGGTACTTGACTCTAGGTCATTTTCACATTTTTAGTTATAACTCGCCCTGTATATTATCAATCGGAGTAAAATTTTGTATTTATCAGTTTTGGACCACGCGAACAGTTTTCCCAAAAGGACGTTTAAAAATTCCAAAATTTTTGGTCCATTTGTCCTCACGTAGCACCTATTCTGGGACACACTGTTCATGGTATTCCATTTAAGAAAACTTTCCCAACAATGAAAATTATGTTATTAAGACACCTTTTGCCCATTTGAGTTTATTTTTCTATCTTGTACAAAGGTGGAGTGTTTTCAAGTACAAATAATAGAGTTGGGATACCCTGTATATCAAAATTTATAGGCAGGAAGAAATACACTTTAAATATACACCTTTATTTTACATCGAAAATTCAATATCCCGAAATTAAGTAGCAGCTTTACTTTTGAGAAACTTTGGAAAGTAAAAAATTACTCAATTATTTCCAAAAAGAATGGATTCTTTTTAAATTAGTAAAACAGATTGCTTTTAATCAATTTAAGATATTGCCTTTAAAGCTCCCTATTTGTTTCTGAAAAGGATTTTAATTTATATAAATTAATTTAAAGCCTGGTTTTTCTTTTTATTTTTTATGGCCAGCATGACAACATGACATAATAATATATATATATATATATATATATATATATATATATATATATATATATATATATATATATATATATATATATATATATATATATATATACTGGTTAAGCAGGTAGGTATTGGGATGTCGTCGAATAAAGCAACAAAATAGGATGTATGTGACTAATCCAATCAGATGTGTTTACATACAGGTATTAACGTTAGATTGTCTCTTTTCTTTACATTGCCTATGTGTTATGTTATTTAGCTGATTCTGTATATATATAGTTTTTTAGATATTAGGACACTATTTAGCCACGTTCAAGTAAAGGAACTTCAATGCCGAGTATTTCTTACACGACCTACTTAGTGCACTTTTGCCCCTCCATAACTCAAAACTCATTTAACGTAAACACATGAAACTACGAGTATTTATTGATATTTCTAAGGGGACGGCCATAAATTACTGTAGACGTCTTTTCAAATTTTCGACCCTTTCTCCCCACTCTGGT
The DNA here is from genome assembly GCA_014170235.1 of Listronotus bonariensis. Classification (NCBI taxonomy): domain Eukaryota; kingdom Metazoa; phylum Arthropoda; class Insecta; order Coleoptera; family Curculionidae; genus Listronotus; species Listronotus bonariensis. Next base: position 60,292 of record JACEGR010001435.1, read on the forward strand.
GAGACTTACTTTGCTTCAACCCCCTATATCTCACGTGAGATTTTTTTATTTAAAATAATTAGAGAGACATAACTTTTTAATCCGAAATATTGATTTTGTCTTTAAAAATAATATTGAGAAGCAAAAAAACTTCATTCTTTCTTGTTTCTAGCAGAAAAAATTACGTGATATTTGCCCTCCCCCAAAGTGAGATTTTGTGAGATTCAACCAAACCTGCTCTTCCCTCTCTCAAATGCCTCACGTAATTTTGTGGACGACCCCTAAGAACAACTGGAAGCCCAAATTTCATGAAGCTAGCTTAAACAGTTATAAAGAACGTTTCATTAAAAAAAAAGAAATTATGACCATACATAAAAATAGGATTTTTCTTACTTTGAATCCGCCCAAAAAGTCGTATAAAACAAAAGGGGATTAAAATCATTTTTTCATGGCTACTTTCCTTAAAATAAACCGTTTTAGGTTAACAAATAGGAATAAAAAAACATTCTTTTACAGCAGAAATGACAAACAATTACATGTAAGGTGTCATTGTATTTAGAATGTTATGTTTTATTAAAATAAAATAAAATATATCGGTGGTGCCATTTAAAATTTAATTAGCAATTATTTTTGATTAAACCAAAAGTAAAAGGTTTTCCATTTCCAGCGCTCTATCTTAAAATGAAAATCTCACAAAATATGAAATTTATATTGCAATGGCTGTATTTTTATTTTAAACCATATTTGATGACATTAGGTTTTAAGAATAATATATTTTAGCCAAATGACCGCCGCGGTTTCGTTGATTCATTCAAATCCTAGAAATCCAATTTTCAATGACATTCTGATACAAATTTGGCCTAATGGCCTAATCTCACCAATGGTGCAAGTTATGTTTACCTTTAGGGCGGCAATCGTTTGTGATTTGCCCGCATATAATTGAGATTTGATGTAGCCCCACAAGAAGAAATCCAATGGAGTTAAATCGCAGGACCTAGGTGAAAATACCATAAATTAACACAGTGCACGGAACGTTTGGCGAACCAAACACTGATTTTGATAATAGGTTTTAACGATTTCTACGCGTTGTTCAATCGTGTAGCGTTCCATAGCAAAATGTCACTACTGACTGAGTACTCCGCCGGAATTTAACGGCTGTACAATCTTTGTCATGTGTCAAAGATCGAGGGTTAAAAATGAAAACCCCTTAATAGAAAACAAGTAAATACATCCACTCCACAATATGTCAAAAAGTAAAAAAGGTTTTAGAGGAAACCACCTGTGAGAAACACTCGGTATAGTATATGATTTCCATAGAATATTTTATGCAAAGAAAAAGATACATATGGAAGGTCAACGCAACGGGCCGTTGGTAAGAATCGACTTTTACCGTTTAAACCCGAATAAATTAAAAGTGGGAAAGAAATGATCTTTTCTTTAGACAAAAATATTATTCTGGTTAGTTCTGGGTATTGTTTATTATAAGATAATTTCGTTTTTAAAATATATAAAGTTTTGTGTTTCAAACTAACACTTCTTAGTCATTTTTTGTTGTTAATACGGTTCAAAACCTTTTAAAAATATTTCATTTTCTTGTTAAACGGTGACGTCATGTACGTCGCGTATTTAACCGTGTTTGAATACATTTCGGTTTACAACAGTCCAAAATCTTACATTTTCTTGATTCTCATATTTATATCGTCATTTTTGGATACGGTTTGAACCACTGAGACGAAAACGGTTAGCAAGAAAATTTGACTGTAGTTATTGTATATTTTTTTAAAGTTATTACCCTAATAAAGTGTTTTAAACTTTTAAAGGCCAAGAACAAAGTAGTTGTTTTATCAGCGTGTAGTAAAAACACGTGTTTTTCTTAAAATTAACTACATCTTTTTTTTAAAACATCGCAGAGGTACTAAAAATTTACATACATTTTCAACAACATAACAAATCAAATGCGTTTCGGCCTTAATTCCCAGAATCGAAGCTGAAAGCATGTCTGGTCTGATTGATTCGTACGAGATTGAAATCAACAGAACTGATAACCATCTTAAATCGGATTTTCTTTGACGTGTGCATTCTTTAAACAAAGAAATATCAATTATTTGCTGAATACATTTCAATGGATACACTTCTTAAAATGTTACTTAAGGTTAGTCGGTATAAATCGGGTCGTCATTTTCATTTAAAGTAATACAGTATGTCCAAAATTGGTAGGGAATGTATTAGGATGTATAATCCCGGGTCCGTACTCTTAAGTTTTAGGGAGTAGAAATTGTGAGAGAAAGTAGTAAAAAGTAAAAGTGACCAAGAAATTCTGTATTCTTAAAGTCAATTTCATCAAAAAGTGATAAATAAAAATTAATTTTCCTTGTGAGCAAATAATTTCTCTGCAGAAGATAATAGGTTTATATAACCTGTAAACTTAAGCGTTTGACGGTAACTCGTGTGGAGACTTTTGTTAATACATATATTATTTTTTTTTTTTTTTTTTTATTATCCTTTTAAAAATTAAATAATACTAATCACTTAATATATTAAAACGATATTGTTAATGAAACTGTAAAGGAGGCACTTGAGAAGTGGCAGATTGGGAGAGATATTCTTATTCAGAGAGATCCCTTAATAGTTTCAGACCAAAAAATTGTAAAAATGCTTAGATTGACCAAAAACTTGGTATACGAATTGCAAGGGGTGGATATAGTCTTTTGTCATGGAAGGGGGTAAAATTCGTCATTAAAATAGATAATTTAGAAATGCAGTGGTATGTTTATAGATGTTATTTCTTAATAGATAATAGATATTGGGTACCTATTAGGGGTTTGCAAATATCGTTTGAATTAAATATTAATTTTCGATTCGAATTTTGAATTAAATTATTCTAATTTTCGAATTATTCGCAATTAGACGAATAATTCGAAAAGTTTCGAATAATTCGAATATTTTTGAATAATTTACGAATAATGCAAAATATTTACTAATAATCAAATATGAATGGATTCCCTATTTTATCTAATTGAGATTTCATAACATCGGGCATCAAAATATTCTACTGACCCATAATATCCTCTTTGACTAAAAATTAAGAAGAAGACAATTGGTCAATTTTAATATATATTTGTCTCAGTTAGTTACAAAAAAATTAGATACTATTATACTAGCCAGAGATCTTTCCAATTCATTTTACTTGTCATAATTTTTAATTTACTTTTGAAAAGAATTTATGAGAAAAAAGTTATACAAACAAAAAAAATTAACTCGATTCAAAAGCCAAACTTAAGAACACCATCCAAAAAATAATTTTCTTGAATCAAAAGAATTAAATTCTTGATCTAAGAAAATATTTGAGAACAAGAATAGTTTTTAAGTCTAAGAATTAAATTTTATGGTTCAAATAAAATGTATATTATTTGTCCAATTTACAGTTAAATATCAAACATAACAAATCCCAAATTCAATATTCTCCAAAATTTGCTATAACTACAATAACAGATGGTATTTATTTGGGTACATCGCCAAAATTAAATTAAAAGTACTAAAACCAAAAAAAAAAAAATTAAACAAGTAAAAAGATAATTAAAAACATATTTTGACATTTAATGTCAAAGATTTCAGAATATCCTGAAAAAAGACAAAAATTTTAAATTTTAAAACCTTAATAATACTTAATTTTTATTTTTATTATTTTTATTCAATTTATCTTGACAACGGTGACAGATTTGCCACCGAAACGTCGATTTTTAATTATCTTTTTACTTGTTTAATTTTTTTTGGTTTTTTAGTACTTTTAATTTAATTTTGGCGTGTACCCAAATAAACCCGAAGGACTAGACCACGGTATCTTTATGTTGGGTCATGGTCAAGGGTGTTGCAAGATCAAATCATTAAAATTCATTGACAATAGACCACAAACGTGGTATCTTTATGTGTTTGGGGTCGCTTAATCCGAATCCGGAGTCAGTTTGACCCCATCAGGTCATGGTCAAGTTCATTTCATGGTCAAATCATCCAAATTCATTATAAATAGGCAACAAACGTGGTACCTTTATGTTTTTGGGGTCGCCTAATCCGAATCCGGAATGGTCGATTTGACTACGGATTCGAATTTAGCAACCCAAAAAATCCCAAAATATCATGATTTTGATGCATTTACGATAACTTCTGATGATTTGACCTTAATATGACCTTGATCCTAATCTCATACCACGGATTCAGATTCAGCGACGCCGAAAACATAAATATACAATGATTCTGGTCTATTTTTAATAAAAAATAATTATTTAACCTTGAAATGACCCTGACCATGACCTGATAGGATCCAACTGGATCCTATCAGGTATCCCGGATTCGGAGTCAACGATTTCAAAAATATAAAAAATATTACGATTGTGGTCCCTCCTAAATAAATTTTGATGATTTGACCTTATAAAGACCTTTGACCCTAACCTGATGGGGTCAAACCTACCCCAGATTCGGATTTAGCGAACCCAAAAACAAAAAGATAGGTCTGGTCTTTTGGACCTTCAACTTTTTTACTTGTTGGGCAGTGATTGACCTTAAAATGACCGAGACCCTGATCTGATAGGGTGAACAGACCCATTTGATTTTAGGGACCTCAAAAATATTAAGATATCATGGTCTAGTCTTTCGGACCACCAACTTTTATTTTTTGTGGGGCTTGGTAATTCCTAATAATTCCAAAAAAGTTATTTGAAATTTCTCGGATTATTCGACTTTTTTCAAATTATTTGGGAACTTTGGAATAATTCGAATTTACGAATTATTTGATTCGAGTTTCAAATCGAATATTGATATTTGATTCGGTACGAATTATTCTTAAGTTCGAATTATTCGCACACTCCTAATACCTATATCATTTTTTAAAATACTTTGGTTAAATAATTTCACCTAAAAGTAATAATATCTAAAGTTAGGTTTACTCAGTCAAAGTATTTTTTAAATTTGTTTTTGGCTACATAGCCAGTCGAGTAGATGTTTTGACTTTTAAGTTATAGGCTTTAAGAAGTCGATGGCAAGCCGAAACAATTTATTTCAGTTTAAAAAATATAAAAACATGCATTTTCTAAGCTAGTTCTAATTTTTTTCTTCGTTATATACCTACTAGATTTTGTATTTAGTACCAACTGCAGGTACAATACACTTTTTAAATTAAGAGGTACTGACTACTTTCATGCAACCACAACCACGAACTTTTAATGACTACAAATAAATGTAAGCAAATATATATTTACTATCTATCAAGAAAACAAATGTGCGGTTGTGTATTTAATGTTATAAATAGTTTTGGAAATCTAATAAAAAAATATTGAACCTATAATCCCTGGTACATTTGGGGAAGTTCTTCCACTATTTTATCTTTTTGTTCAGAAATAATGTTCTTTTGAAAATTTTTGTCTAATAATATAGATTTAAACAGTAATAAATAGCTAAACACCGAAAAGTTAAATGTTCATTTACTCTGCTAATTTCGGTTCCAAACAATCAAACAAAATATCTTTTGGTTACTCTTTTACTGTCAAAATTATCTTCAGTTTCCTTTTGCCTTAATTAAACATATATGCTTGACAACGGTGTCTCTCATCATTTCCATTCTTCTTTCTATCAAGCCTGTCGAAAACGATAGAAAATTGGCGGAGTTGAAAAGCTGAGGTAGTGTGACTTTCTCCCAAAATCAAGAATACGAGCCCCGAAATATTCGGGATTAATTTCCTTAAATTAATTCAATTAAATCAATACATATATATATATATATATATATATATATATATATATATATATATATATATATATATATATATACATATATACTAAGTGCAGAATATGCAATGCGAGTGAGGAGACGGTACAACAACAACATCTATCAGGAGGATGCACACCCCTGGCATCCACTAGGTATCTCGAAAGACACAATAATATGGGGAAGGTTGTCCACCAACTGCTAGGGATACAATGGGGGAATAATAGGTCGATTCACACCCCACCACAAATATGATCCAAAGACAATAATGGAGAATGATCAAGCGAAGTTGTATTGGGACATGCCAGTTGACGCCGGCAAACCTATAGAACACAATAGGCCAGACATGATCCTATTCAACAAAAACGAAAAGACAGCCATAATAGTCGACTTTGCTGTACCACTAGACCACAATTTAGCTCAAACGTATGTCACGAAAATCAACAACTATACGGAGTTGGCACGGGAAATAAAGAGTATGTGGAACCTGAAAAACGTCAAAATTCTGCCATTAATCATCAGCGCTAACGGACTTGTACACGTGAACACAGTAAAACACATAAAGGAATTAAACCTGCCTGACTCAACAATACTGTGGATGCAGAAGGCAGTTATTCTAGTACGGTCGCAATCATCCGACAGATAGTTTCCCCCGCAGTAAACACTGCAGTTGACCTTGGTCATGGCCCGGTCATCTGTATTACATCCGCTTAACAGCGTGCTAAAAATATATATATATATATATTATACACCAAGGCAGTAGGGAATTTTTCCTTTTTGCTTTAATATACATATATATATATATATATATATATATATATATATATATATATATATATATATATATATATATATATATATATGCGGAAAAAATTAGCTTTTAAAAAGTTATCATTAAATTCCTAATAAAGACGTACATAAATGTGTTGGTAAAGTCAATGCAAGTGTATTTTTAATATTTTATAAACAAATGTATTGACCAAAGATAAACCTTGTGTGTATCGGCACATTACAATATATCATAATAATATCAAGTTGTAAACTTTTACCTAGAAATTGCTGTAGGTACTCGAACACATTTTTTTAATTTACATATTACCATATAACATAAACATAACGTACAAAAACCCACTGTTGTAAATTATAGCATGTTTTTGGCCATTCTGTTTTTAATTCTTATTTTATAATTAAAATAGTTTTCTTTTAAAAATGTATAATTTAAAAAGTTTAACTCTTAGGATGCAGCTTATGTAATATACTATAAAATATTTTTTAAAGTTGTGTGTCAATTTAAAGACTATAAATCCGGTTTTTGTATATTATGGATAATAAAATTACAAAAACTGTTTAAAGCACATAAACCTATTTCAGGTAAAAAGTTTACAGCTTGATATTATTAATAAATATTTTAATACGCCGCCAAGGAAACGATCGATCTTTGTTTTGTAAATTGTAAATTTAAAAATTAAAAATACACCAGTATCGACTTTCTCCCAACATTACGAAGTAAATAGCAGTTTTTTGTAGAGGTATTGGTTTCCGCAGTCTGGCGTAATCGGACTAAATATTAATTTTTTAGACTTTTAACATAAAAAAGTGCTATACGTTTTAAAAGGTAAACAGCGTTCTTTGAAAATGTGCATAAAATCAAAACGACTGTTATAAGAAAAACAAAAGTTAATGATGGTACCTCAAAACTAAAAACGTTAAAATTAAAATCTGAAAACATAAATGCATTGTTCTAAAATAGCTGTCCAATAATGTTTTTATAAATCAGAAAAAGATATATTTGAAATAAAAAAACACTGAAGCTCCCTATAAACAAGATACAGCCATCATTAATACGACATTCTATTAACGGTTGGATGGCCTACAACTTTCCCTATCTAATCATCTGTTTTTAATATCCCAATTGGGGGATATAATCTCAAGCCTTTTTTCCAATCCTGGGATTTCGGGACTGGGTACAGGGATAGTCCAGGGATTTGAGGGTAGAGTACAAAAAATGCGACAATCTTCAACTTTTACTTTTTAAACTTTCTTTAAAAACATAAAAAAAAATCTAAACAAAAAAATTTACTCTTTATAACAAAAAAAAAAAACAAACTAGTTAAAATATAGAAAAATCAACAAACTTTCTTTTAATAAAGATATTTTTACAGTCGTCTTGATTAGGTACCGTTAAAAATAAAAACAAAACTGTATTTCTGCAACATCAAAATACCCTCTTATAACCTTTAATGGATCGAATTTAAACATTTTTAATACAACACAACAAACCTAAAGCAATAATTAGGCCTATAAATATTAAAAAGTAAAATATCCAAAATATACTTTTAAATAAACATGTTTTAATGCAAAATGACTTGCGTGATGCGAAGTGTTTTTACATGACTTTCTTTAAGTAGGATCGTCGTAAGCCTGAATAAAATCAGCTGTGAAATAAAAATGGCTGACTAATTATTTTTATTGGCAGTGACAACCCGATAAATTGAACAGCCATATTATAAAAAATAATATATATATGTATATATATATATATATATATATACATATATATATATATATATATATATATCTATATATATATATATATATATATATATATATATATATATATATATATATATATATATATATATATATATATATATATATATATATATATATATATATATATATATATATACATATATATATATATACATATATAATAAAAATATTTTACTCCTTTAAAGACAGTTAAAAGAAAACGTCCTGCTTTTCTATGCTATCCACCACGACTCTCTCCCCAGACCGGTTTCGCCTGCCTTACAGGACTCCTCAGTGAGGCTGTATCGAGTCGTGGTGAATAGCATAGGAAACCAGCGTCCTCTTATTAGACAAGTTTCGTTGTCCAGCGGTAGGATATTAAATCCTGCCGTTGATGCCCTACTGAAATCGCATTCAGTAAATACGAGCATCAATTGTAGCGGGGTGGCTATGTATGTTAAAGCAAAAAGGAAAAATTCCCTACTGTCTTGGTGTATAATAAAAATATTTTACTCCCTTTAAAGACAGTTAAAAGAAAACGTCCTGCTTTTCTATGCTATCCACCACGACTCTCTCCCCAGACCGGTTTCGCCTGCCTTACAGGACTCCTCAGTGAGGCTGTATCGAGTCGTGGTGAATAGCATAGGAAACCAGCGTCCTCTTATTAGACAAGTTTCGTTGTCCAGCGGTAGGATATTAAATCCTGCCGTTGATGCCCTACTGAAATCGCATTCAGTAAATACGAGCATCAATTGTAGCGGGGTGGCTATGTATGTTAAAGCAAAAAGGAAAAATTCCCTACTGTCTTGGTGTATAATAAAAATATTTTACTCCCTTTAAAGACAGTTAAAAGAAAACGTCCTGCTTTTCTATGCTATCCACCACGACTCTCTCCCCAGACCGGTTTCGCCTGCCTTACAGGACTCCTCAGTGAGGCTGTATCGAGTCGTGGTGAATAGCATAGGAAACCAGCGTCCTCTTATTAGACAAGTTTCGTTGTCCAGCGGTAGGATATTAAATCCTGCCGTTGATGCCTACTGAAATCGCATTCAGTAAATACGAGCATCAATTGTAGCGGGGTGGCTATGTATGTTAAAGCAAAAGGAAAAATTCCCTACTGCCTTGGTGTATAATAAAAATATTTTACTCCCTTTAAAGACAGTTAAAGAAAACGTCCTGCTTTTCTATGCTATCCACCACCGCTGGACAACGAAACTTGTCTAATAAGAGGACGCTGGTTTCTATGCTATTCACCCGACCCGATACAGCCTCACTGAGGAGTCTGTAAGGCAGGCGAAACCGGTCTGAGGAAGAGTCGTGGTGGATAGCATAGAAAGCGGGACATTTTCTAGCTGTCTAAGGAGTAAAAATATTACTTATTCGCAAGGCCAGATGCAGAATTTTCCCTTTGCTTTAATATACATATATATATATATATATATATATATATATATATATGTATATATAATATATATATATATATATATATATATATATATATATATATATATATATATATATATATATATATATATATATATATGTATATTAAAGCAAAAGGAAAAATTCCCTACTGCCTTGGGTGTATAATAAAAATGTTTTACTCCCTTTAAAGACGGTTAAAGAAAACGTCCTGCTTTTCTATGCTATCCACCACGACTCTCTCCCAGACCGGTTTCGCCTGCCTTACAGGACTCCTCAGTGAGGCTGTATCGAGTCGTGAGTGAATAGCATAGGAAACCAGCGTCCTCTTATTAGACAAGTTTCGTTGTCCAGCGGTAGGATATTAAATCCTGCCGTTGATGCCCTACTGAAATCGCATTCAGTAAATACGAGCATCAATTGTAGCGGGTGGCTATGTATGTTAAAAGCAAAAAGGAAAAAATTCCCTACTGTCTTGGTGTATAATAAAAATATTTTACTCCCTTTAAAGACAGTTAAAGAAAACGTCCTGCTTTTCTATGCTATCCACCACGACTCTCTCCCCAGACCGGTTTCGCCTGCCTTACAGGACTCCTCAGTGAGGCTGTATCGAGTCGTGGTGAATAGCATAGGAAACCAGCGTCCTCTTATTAGACAAGTTTCGTTGTCCAGCGGTAGGATATTAAATCCTGCCGTTGATGCCCTACTGAAATCGCATTCAGTAAATACGAGCATCAATTGTAGCGGGGTGGCTATGTATGTTAAAGCAAAAGGAAAAATTCCCTACTGTCTTGGTGTATAATAAAAATATTTTACTCCCTTTAAAGACAGTTAAAGAAAACGTCCTGCTTTTCTATGCTATCCACCACGACTCTCTCCCCAGACCGGTTTCGCCTGCCTTACAGGACTCCTCAGTGAGGCTGTATCGAGTCGTGGTGAATAGCATAGGAAACCAGCGTCCTCTTATTAGACAAGTTTCGTTGTCCAGCGGTGGTGGATAGCATAGAAAAGCAGGACGTTTTCTTTTAACTGTCTTTAAAGGGAGTAAAATATTTTTATTATACACCAAGGCAGTAGGGAATTTTTCCTTTTGCTTTAACATACATAGCCACCCCGCTACAATTGATGCTCGTATTTACTGAATGCGATTTCAGTAGGGCATCAACGGCAGGATTTAATATCCTACCGCTGGACAACAGACTTGTCTAATAAGAAGGACGCTGGTTTCCTATGCTATTCACCGCGACTCGATACAGCCTCACTGAGAGTCCTGTAGGCAGCGTAACGCGTCTGAGGAAGAGAGTCGTGGTGAATGCATAGAAAAGCAGGACGTTTCTTTAACTGTCTTTAAGAGAAGTAAAATATTTTTATTACACCAAGGCGGCGAGGAGTTTTTCCATTTTGCTTTAACATACATAACCGCCTACAATTGATGCTCGTATTTACTGAATGCGATTTCAGCAGGGCATCAGCGGCGGGATTTAATATCTACCGCTGGACAACGAAACTTGTCTAATAAGAGGACGCTGGTTTCCTATGCTATTCTGCCACGACTCGATACAGCCTCACTGAGGAGTCCTGCAAGGCAGTGAAACCGGTCTGAGGAGAGAGTCGTGGTGGATAGCATGAAAAGCAGGACGTTCTCTTTTAACTGTCTTTAAAGGGAGTAAAATATTTTTATTATACACCAAGGCGGTAGAGAATTTTTCCTTTTAGCTTTAACATACATAGCCACCCCGCTACAATTGATGCTCGTATTTGCTGAATGCGATTTCAGTAGGGCATCAACGGCAGGATTTAATATCCTACCCGCTGGACAACGAAACTTGTTCTAATAAGAGGACGCTGGTTTCCTATGCTATTCACCACGACTCGATACAGCCTCACTGAGGAGTCCTGTAAGGCAGGCGAAACCGGTCTGGGAGAGAGTCGTGGTGGATAGCATAGAAAAGCAGGACGTTTTCTTTAACTAATCTTTAAAGGGAGTAAAATATTTTTATTATATATGTATATATATATATATGTATATATATATATATATATATATATATATATATATATATATATATATATATATATATATATATATATATATATGTATATATGTATATATATATATATATATATATATATATATATATATATTATTTTTATAATATGGCTGTCAATTTATCGGGTTGTCACTGCCAATAAAAATAATTAGTCAGCCATTTTTATTTCACAGCTGATTTTATTCAGGCTTACGACGATCCTACTTAAAGAAAGTCATGTAAAACACTTCTGCATCACGCAAGTCATTTTGCATTAAAACATGTTTATTTAAAGTATATTTTGGATATTTTACTTTTTAATATTTATAGGCCTAATTATTGCTTTAGGTTTGTTGTGTTGTATTAAAAATGTTTAAATTCGATCCATTAAAGGTTATAAGAGGGTATTTTGATGTTGCAGAAATACAGTTTGTGTTTTTATTTTTAACGGTACCTAATCAAGACGACTGTAAAAATATCTTTATTAAAAGAAAGTTTGTTGATTTTTCTATATTTTAACTAGTTTGTTTTTTTTTGTTATAAAGAGTAAATTTTTTTTGTTTAGATTTTTTTATGTTTTTAAAGAAGTTTAAAAAGTAAAGTTGAAGATTCTCGCATTTTTTGTACTCTACCCTCAAATCCTGGACTATCCCTGCCCAGTCCCGAAATCCCAGGATTGGAAAAAGGCTTGAGATTATGTCCCCCAGTTGGGATATTAAAAACAGATGATTAGATAGGAAAGTTGCAGGCCATCCAACCGTTAATAGAATGTCGTATTAATGATGGCTGTATCTTGTTTATAGGAGCTTCAGTGTTTTTTTTTATTTCAAATATATCTTTTTCTGATTTATAAAAACATTATTGGACAGCTATTTTAGAACAATGCATTTATGTTTTCAGATTTTAATTTTAACGTTTTTAGTTTTGAGGTACCATCATTAACTTTGTTTTTCTACAACAGTCGTTTTGATTTTATGCACATTTTCAAAGAACGCTGTTTACCTTTAAAACGTATAGCACTTTTTATGTTAAAAGTCTAAAAATTAATATTTAGTCCGATTACGCCAGACTGCGGAAACCAATACCTCTACAAAAAACTGCTATTTACTTCGTAATGTTGGGAGAAAGTCGATACTGGTGTTTTTAATTTTTAAATTTACTAATTTACAAAACAAAGATCGATCGTTCCTTGGCGGCGTATTAAAATATTTATTAATAATATCAAGCTGTATTTTACCTGAAATAGGTTTATGTGCTTTAAACAGTTTTTGTAATTTTATTATCCATAATATACAAAAACCGAATTTATAGTCTTTAAATTGCACACAACTTTAAAAAATATTTTATAGTATATTACATAAGCTGCATCTAAGAGTTAAACTTTTAAATTATACATTTTTAAAGAAAACTAATTTTAATTATAAAATAAGAATTAAAAACAGAATGGCCAAAAACATGCTATAATTTACAACAGTGGGTTTTTGCACGTTATGTTTATGTTATATATTAATATGTAAATTAAAAAAAATGTGTTCAGTACCTACAGCAATTTCTAGGTAAAGTTTACAACTTGATATTATTATGATATATTGTAATGTGCCGATACACACCAAGGTTTATCTTTGGTCAATACATTTGTTTATAAAATATTAAAAATACACTTGCATTGACTTTACCAAGCACATTTATGTACGTCTTTATTAGGAATTTAATGATAACTTTTTTAAAAGCTAATTTCTTCCTGCAGGCATGGCCAAATCGGTCAAAAAATTAATTTTTACGATTTCTTACTTAAAAATTGAAAATTTTTATAGAGTGTTATTTACAATATCTAAAAGGAAAAAATGTTTTTAAAAATGTATTAAAAAACAAAATGGCCGCCATAAGAAAAACAAAAGTTAAAATCTCATAACCGAAACATTGTAATTTAAATCTAAACACAGAAATTCATTGTTTTTAAAAAGTTGCCCCAATAATAGTTTTACAGCTTCCAAAAATTATTTAAAATAAAGATCACGTCATCACTTTTTCAATAATACACATATATATAGATTTTTTCAAAATAACTCAATAACCAAACAAGATACAGCGTGCATTAGATTAACCATTGATTGGCTCACAACTTTTCAAATATTAAGCTAGATTTATAGATTGACGTTTTAAAAAGAAGAGGAAAAACGACTTTGCATTTGTTACTTTATAGTTTCTGTTTACCATTTTTATATACCATAACAGAAACGGCGATCGGTAACAGGCACGTCTATCTATAAATTCAGCTTTCACAATCCTTCTATCTCTACTATATATTTTTTAATAACCCAATGTATTTTCTATTAATTTCAAAATCACTGTTTAAAAGTATACCAGGTGTTTAAAAACTTTTATCACACTCTAGAGGTGTTTAAAAATAACACATATTTTTGCAGTATTAACTTTACTTCCCATGATTTATAACTGATATAAGAGATTATCTATTTATCGGACAAATTAAATACTTTCTATTTCTAAATATTTATTTATTATCTACAGGATTAAAATTTAAAAAAATATATACTAACTTACCGTTTAAATCCTTACTAATTTGTTTTATTAATAGATTTAGTATATATAAAAACTATTTGATAAAGAGCTATACTTATTATCAATACATTTTTTCTGTAAGAGGTCAGAAGAGTGACCGTGGATGGATTCAACTGTACCGGTAATATATTTTATTTTTAATATTTAAAGCAAATGTTTTATATCATTAATAAGGGTGGTTTAAAATCTTGATTATTTTTAAAGAAATTAAACAGCATGTATTAATCAAAAGTAAGTATTTTGTTTTGTATTGTTAATGGTTTCTTAGGATTATTGGGATTAACCGAAACTTTTTCCAACAAATATATTTTTAAAGTTAAGTGAAAAAAAAGAGAAAAAGCGGTAAAAAATTGGTTTATGATTAACAGAGGATAAAGGTAATTAAAAATATATTACTTTTGCAATTAAAAAATCGGTAATAAATATTTTTGTAACAACTTACTTAAAAGCATAAAATAGTTATTGAAATTTAAACTTATTCTTAAAAAATTTTTACTTTTGTATTAGTCCTACATAAATTTTGACTAAATTTAATATTTGCATATAAAAATAAAATGCATTTTCTATTAAGAAAAAATAAATTTTTAATAATTGCTTGAATCTGCAAGGTGGAAGACACATCAAATTTAACAGTTATATCGGCAGCATTGCCAGATTTTGCAGTTTTGTGCTACACGTATTTTCTTTTTTTTTTTAAGAAATGCTCAAACTTTATAGGTATACATTTTTTAATTCCATTTTTACTATTTACTAAGAGTGACAACACCACATTCCCGTAAAAAGTTCAGAAGCGCTCAAATATATCCAAAGCCGCGTAAGCTGCCTTTACAAAATTGGGTATTCGGAAATTTCTGGGCAAAAAGAATTGAACAGTAATATCGGCATGGCTGCCACTTTTACTAACCTAGTATTAAAAAAACAGTTTTAATAACTTAATTTTGGGCTTTAAATACAGGGAAAATTCTTCATGTATTAAAAAGCTGCCTTCATGTGTCAGAAGTCAAGACCTTTTGAAACTTTTCTAATATTGTTTACACTTGTGGTGATGTGGGAAAAGGGTAACGCTAACAGGATTTTTTTCTGTGTACAAATATTTAAATAAGATAGATTTACTTGTTTTTGATTGAATAAACTGTATATTTTTATTGATATAAATGTATCAAGAAAATTTTATAAATAAACTTAAATTATATTGGGGCGGAAAATATAACTTTATTAACCCACTTTTTGAAATATTTTTTTATAAGCCGTAATTTGTCTCGAAACTATACAATGCAAGTATAGCTAAATTTTACATTAGAGTTTCTAACATTACCCACACAAATGTTACAGACACTTAATATTTTATGTCCTAAAATATTAAAGTTGTTAATAGATACCGTCAAACAAAGGACTGCTCGATTAGAAATCGGTAGCATTTTTCCTTCGTGGAAATAATAAATATTTGATTTTAATCAAAAGGGTTGCTGTCCGATATTTTATCGATGAGAAAGGGTCTTTCGGCCCTTAAAGATGCATGAGGGAATTATATTTCTGAAGTTATCTAAAGTTAATCGATTAGTTGGGCTCTTGTACTGTCAACAAAGTATTGATATGTTGGTGGAATTATTGTTACTAAAAATTATTTTTTAGGCAACCGTCTGAATATTTTGCAGATATACTAGCTGTTTGCTAATTACTGCCTTATAGGTAAAACAATGTAAATTAATGGTGATACCAGTATTAAATTTAGACATTTTTGTACCGAAGGGGGTGGGGGAAATCAGGGCTGTTCCTGAGGTGACTTGCGCCCTGGTGCAAGTAAATATTGGTGGCCCCTGTAACACAATATCTTTTGGTAAATTCACCATGTAAGGGGCCTGGTCTCAACAGTAAGATAAATGTCTGCATGGTTTTATTTTCCAGAGCTAATTAAATTTAAATAAAGCACCTTTTATGCTATGGATACATCCATAATACAGTGTCCAAACTTGTATTCTTTATTCATTTTTAACACGCTTTTATTAACTTGGGTTGTAACCATCTATCCATCTATCTATCCATCTATGTAACGGAATCTTTGAGCCTAATTTTAACCAACTTCCAGCTATTCGATTTCTTTGAAACTTTGCACACGTATTAAGGACCCATGACAATGCAATAATCTGCAAACAGTATCCCGTTATCTTGTTTTTGATCGCCAGGAAAAAAATTCCATTATATTATAAAAACAACACCTGGGTTGCCATCTGTTGGCAACATTCCAAACTTTGCTACTCAATTGCGAAGAAATTTTAGTGGGTTGCCATCTGTTGGCAACATTTTAAACTTTGCTCCTCTTTGCCATCTGTTGGCAACATTCCAAACTTTTGCTACTCAATTGCGAAGAAATTTTTTAGTGGGTTGCCATCTGTTGGCAACATTTCAAACTTTGCTACTCTTCTTCACTAAAAATTTTTTTCCCATTTTGTCAAGAGTAGCAAAGTTAATTGATATAACGAACTAAAAATGAAAAATAATTAATAGTTTAAAAAACTAAAAAACACGCTTTTATATGCAACCGAACTAAAATTAGAAAATAATTTTCATTAAAAAATATTGTCATTTCATAGTAAAAAGCGTGGGGTGCTTAATATATTAAATGTTATAATTATTATATTTGCCAATATCTATGATGGAAAAGTTATGAAAAAATAGTAAAATGCACCCCACGCTTTTTACTATGAAATGACATAATTTTTTTTAATGAAAAATTATTTTCTAATTTTTTAGTTCGGTTGCATATAAAAGCGTGTTTTTTAGTTTTTTAAACTATTAATTATTTATAAAATATAATATAACAATGAGTAAATCTTGAATGAAGCCAAGGACACATGTAATAATTTGCTGTCCGAAAAATTAATACAATAGAACAGTATTTTTTTTTATAGAAGTTTTATTATAGCTTTATTATAGCTTTAAACAAAAAAAGAGGACAAATTGTTTTAACTAAACCACAAAACAAAAAACTTATAAATGTTACTCAAATTACAAAGAAAAACATCAAATAAACCTGAATTAGTAAGATAAAAGATGCTAGAATATATCACACATTTAATTTTTAGGGAAATTAGCGCCAAATTAGTCTTTTTTTACTCGTTGTTCGTAAATAAATTCTTATGAATTTTAGTTTTAAAATTTTTAATTAAAAAATAAAATATTATTTATAATTAATGGGATACAACTTGTAATGATTTTATTTCAAAAAATTTCGCCCTAGCAACATGGGTGCCCTAGTGGAATATAATGTTTCTGGAGGCCTCCTTATATAAGCAAATATACAGAGTGTCCAGTAACTTAACCAACAAACTTTAATGGGTGATTGTACAATAAAAATTTGAAAAAATAGGAACATATTATATCCTAAACGGCTTAGTTTTAAACTACAAGGTGTTAAAAAAATTAAAAAATAAAGTTTTATTTTAATAATTAATTTTATATTAATTCAGATATTAAAAAAAAAAATGGCAATGCCCCCTTTGCATCAGAACACATTTTTTAAATACAAGAAAAACTATTTTTACTAGTGTCGTCCATAACGGGTTTAGGGTACCTAAATATTTTTAAGAAAACAATGGCACGCGTTGGAATTTGTGTAAAATAAAAATATTTTTTAAAGTTTTTATTTAATTTAAAACTAATTGTTATTTGACATTTTTATTTGATGGCGGTTATTGCGTAAATAAATAAAAACCATTTCTCGGCATAGTAGAATCCCTATCTAATTAAAGTTAATATTATTACACGGTAATTTTTCACTTTAGAAGTCGGCAAAAGCCATTTTAGAAAAAAAATGTTCATATAAACATGGGTCTTTAAATGTTTCGTTTTCAAGATACAGGGTGTTAAACTTTTTAAAAACGTAAGATTTCTACAACACTTTTTTTTTAGTAAAATGTGTTAGACTATCTATAAAGACAATTTAATTAAATATGTGTTGTTGTTGTAACATAATTTCTAAGAGGAAATTAAAGCGCTTTATTTTTAAAGCAAAAATGTCCTTATGTTTCTTGTAGGGTTTCGGCATATGCAGTTTAGCGGATTTTTTTTCTGGAAACTAAACAAGCTACATAAAAATATTGAGGTAAAAAAAGGTTAATTTTCAGACGCTCTATCCGAAAAAAAAGTTGTAATAAAGAAAAATTTTTTGTTAATAGAGACATTTTGCACCCCTTATTTTGCAATTCCGTTGTGGTTAACGTTATTCTGAGACTGCGCAGTAACGCAAACCTGATCCGTTATCGTTATTAACCATACCGGACTCCTTTAATTACGGATGAATACCGAAGAGCTTATCGTTATTGTTAAACTGCGTGGTTGCCGGATTGTAGAAATTTTAATATCAATTATTTAAAAGGTTAAAATTTTAATGTCGTATTAATTAATATATATCATTTATACATAGGCTCTAATTAGTGAAAAATCTATAGCAGTAATAAAAATCAAATAGTGTTAAGAAATTAAAACGGACTTGCACTTTTACGGATATTCTAAATCAGTAATTAATTTAGATGTTACAATCTGGCACACTTGCTTTTTATTCTACTACCAAACCTAACCTTACTTTTTGTGTTTTTCTTATACTGTATTGTTTGCATCTACTTTAAAAAACGAAATCAACAGAAGTGTTTGCATATATTTAAATATCAATTTATATCTTATGAAGAATAAAGTAAGTAAATACTGATTTTTCGTTAACTTTAAAATCGGTGAACCATAGGCAAAAATAAGGTTATGTGTCGAAAGCGCAGACGCAAAATAAATTTCTTAAAAGAGGTTGCAAAATCTCTGTCTAAAACTGCTGCCGGAATCGTTATGTTAAATAACGATAACCATAAGGAGGCCAAAAAACGTCTGTTATTTTAAGAGGTGCAAAATGTCTCTAATATTAGTTGAGATGCGTCCCACGCCGACATTGGTCTCACCAATGAAAATTAATTTAGGGCTAAAAACCTTCTATTTTAAGAAATAACACAGCCAAAATGTATTAAAATTAAATAAGGAATATTTAAAATATTATTAAAAACCAAATTTTTTTAAGTTTTACACCCTGTATCTTAGAAACAAAGCATTTCCGGACCTATATTTATTTAAACTTTTTATAGAATTGGCTCAGAAATACGTTTTTCAATTTTCTTACTGCAATTAGAAAACACCCTGTATATTTAACTATTGCTTGTACATGTACAGTATATACTGGGTGTCCCACCGGGAACTGCAGGGACCGATTTCTCGAAAAGTACGTTTTGAGAAATTTTAAATATTTGGTAACATTATAAAGTCAGTGGGGGACATACAACTAAAATACTTTGACAGCTCTACCGCTTTCGGTTATACCGGAAGTTAATGTCAAATTTATCATTTTAAATAAAACACCCTATATAATATTATTTTTTACCTTCTGCGTAAACTTCTTAACATAATTTATTTATAATGTTTTTACCTAAGTCCAACAGTTTTTGAGTTATTTTAAATTTTATCTCAAAAATGACGTTTGCAAGCCCTTACATAACCATTAATTTCTTTTAAACAAAAGCCTTAAATATGAGTTGGGGTTAGGTTCCTTGTAAAGAAATAACTTCCTTAGCAGACTGTATCGATATTTTAACAATTAATAAATACACAGTGGTCAAAAATAATCGTTAAAAATTATAATGACAAAAACCTTACAGAGTCATTTTTTTCAAGTGAAAACTGCTATCTTTTAATATCTCATCCTATTAGGCATTAAAAATAGGGGTGCCTGTTCGAAAATTTTATAGTTATCGAAATATTAACACTTTATTACAATCTATTCTAACAATGCAGTTAAGTACGGGTAGGTACGGGGTAGTTGGCTGTGATGCCAAATTTTGTTGTCAAGGCCAGTTAAAAGCCAAACTAAGCAGTACCTTAAAAGCATTGTTAGAATTGATAAATATTAAATTTTTAACATTTTAAAAACTCTACATTTTTGGAATCGACATTTTTATACAAACATCTTCCTATTTTTGATGCCTAAAAATAGGATAAGGTAAAAAATATAGGGGTTACCATTAAAAAAAATACTTTTAAGGTTTTTGTCGTAATAATTTTTACCACTGTGTTTTATTAATTGTAAAAATATCGATAAAGTCTACTAAAAGAGTTCTTTCTTTACAAGGAACCCACCCCAACTCATATTAAAGGCTTTTGTTTAAAAGAAATTGATGGTTAGGTTATGGCTTGCAAACGTCATTTTTGACATAAAATTTAAAATAGGTTAAACAGGGTTAGACTTAGATATGAAACATTGTACCTAAATTATTTTACGCACAATCTAAAACATAAATAATATTTAGGGTGTTCCATTTAAAATAAGGACGTTCCGAGATAACCGAAGGTGGTAGAGCTGTTAAAATATTTTGGTTGTATATCCCCCATTAACTTTATAATGTAACCAAATTTTCAAAAATTTTCAAGAAATCGATCGCGGTAGTTCCCGGTGGGACACCCTGTATATTACACGCATACATCAATATTTTTGACGTAAATTGCTTTTTATTTCAATAAATCTAGGCAATATCACTTACAATCTACGTTTAGCCTAATTAAATGAAACACTCATATTAAAATTAACTTTTGATTTGTAAACTTAGCCTAAAAGAGCTCATACTGCTTATGAAAAATAACTCAGTACCATTAAGTCTAATTAGACTTAATTATCATGTTGCAGCTATTCTTGGTACTCTAAGAAGGTTATATCATCCGCTTCAGGCTTATGCAAATAGGGTTCTGGTATCTTCCACTGTCTCAATCCATCGGATTAGTTAAAACGAGAAGCGCTAAAACTTTCAAAATTACTTCGAGTATGTAGATGTTAAAATGCGGGGGAAGAAGAAATTTACCTGTAAAGTTTTGTTTAAGTTATACGCCTAACGATTTCCTTAAATAATCGTACAACGCTGCTTAAAGTTTAATTTAAGAATAAGTTGCTTGATGTCTCTGCTCGTAGTATTTGTTGATTTAAAAAATACACCTAAAATATTAAGAAGTAGCTTTTCTACGATAATTTTAAAATAATGTAGGTGCGTAACCAGATGTTTTCGGCCTGAAACGGTTTGGTAAAGAAAATCTTAAAATGTTTATTTTGGAATTCGAGAGAAAAAATAATTTTTAGTTAAATTTTCCAGCAGGAAAAATCCAACTTTAAAAACATAAGTATTCTTTCATTAATTTTGTTTGTAAATTTAATCAAATTTTATCGACAAACTAAAAGTTTGTCCAAACCATCTATACAGGGTGTTCTTAGCTGCGGTTTGGAAATTAAAAGAATTCTTTTTTATGTATTTTTTTTTAAAAAGGGTTTCTACAAACATATGTCGGGACTTTATTTCTAAGATATAGGGCGTCAAAGTTTTCTTTAAAAAACTTAGTATTTTTTAAATATCTTTAAATCTTCGCAGTCGGTAAGTCTCTTACCAACCTTATTATGGAACTCACCTACTTTCCTAGCGTCCCAAATCATAATTTCACCACCAACCCCGAACTCCATTAAGTATCTGTCACAGCTTCCTTAGGTCGCTCAGATCACGGCTAACTATATCTTACCCTTCACATCCCGAGGTAAATAAATGCATGCCACCACGCACGGTGTGGCACTACAAGTTAGCCGACTGGGATGACCTGAGGGACTTGTTCGCCAGTTACCCCTGGGATTTTATCTGGTTTTCTTCTCGTGATCATTCTTAAATTTGCAAGCAACTGACTAAATCAATTCAATTGGACATTGAAACCTATATTTCACACCATCAAGAACCCCAAAAAATCCAATAACACACCCTGGTTTTCCAAATCTTGTGATAAAGTTAGACTTCTAAAAGTTCAGGCTCACAAGAAGTTTTTACAGGATTCTAGTCTAGAAAATCGACAGGCCAGCATTGGCGCAAGAAACTACTACAATCAAACAATTTCTAAAAGCCAAAGACTTCTTTGACAATCGTATTAAAAACAAAGTCCTTTCTTTCTTAAATGGCAGTAAATCCTTCTGGTCCTTTGTAACAAATATAAGTAAGAATTTTTGTATCAGTTCTTTTCCACCACTAACTTTGGAAGATAAAATTATTTCTACCGCTAAAGGAAAGGCAGAATTATTTGCTAAACCATTTGCTGCCAATTCAACCCTTGAGCTGTTCGCCTCATTAATGATCCTTCACTTACAGAAAGGCTTACCTCTGTTGCCCATCGTCGGGCTATGGGGGATTATCGCATTTTTATAAGTACTTTTATGGCTTCTGCTCTAAAGAATTGTACAGTATAATTTCTTTCACTTACGGTTCCCAATAGAGTAACTCGTGGTTCCGCGCGTATGCATCCCTATACGCTCCAACTAGACAATCCCCGAACTTCCTACTTTGTTCGTTCTTTTATCCCGAGAGTTTCTAGAATGTGAAGGTCTCAGCTTCCCCCCAAATCTCCAAGTATTTAAGTCCAGTGTTAACACAACCTCTTACCTTGCTTAAGACACCCACGGTACGTTAGTATTTAGGCTTTTAGACCTTCGTAGATCCAGTCCAGAGATAAAAAAATATTCCAAACATGTTTTAACCGATTTAAATCAATTTTTTACTCCTATTGAATGTAATAAGGCCCTTGTAAAACTCTACCTAGATTAAGATTACTAGTTCCAGTGGCGTCTCAGTTGGGACAAAGGCCAATATTATTGAGAAAAACAGTACGCCGTCGACTATTTTTTATATTTTTGTCCAGATTAAGCGTATTTTGCTTTGTTTTCAAGAAAAAAATGAAAGCCACTTTAAAAGCTGGATTTATACTTTGACGTTTCCATTTCTGTTTAACGTTTGACGTTTGCAATTGACAGGCAAAACAACGACGTCCAATTTATTAAGCTGGATTTATAGATTGATGTACTGGCGTCATATCCGCGAGACCCCTTTTGTCGAAAAAAATAATCTTGGGAAAAAAAATTGAAGACCAAAAAAAAACAAAAGTTTTTACCATTTTAGCAAAGCCCTTTAGGCCTAGGCGAACTTGTATCCGCGAGGCTCCTTGAATCATAACAAAAATTTAAGGGTCACCATGTTGTCACTGGGCACTTTTTAAAAGAAATTATGGTGGCTTTAATTTTTTCTCGAAAACAAAGGTAGATACAAAGAAAATTAAAAAAACTTTAAAGTTGTATTTTTAATTGCTTAATCAAAGAAAAAATAAATAAATAAATAAGTAAATAAAAACTTTGTCAAAAGCCAGTGGCATTCTATTTTTATTAATAATATTTGCTGTGGTGCCTACTGAGATGCTACTGAACCCAAAATTCTTAATCTAGGCAGAACTTTAAAAGCGCCTTATTACATTAAATAAGTGTACTAAATTGAATCCAAATTGGTTAAACGGTATTTAACACAAAACAAGTTTTTGTAACTTTAACTTATCTCAAGAATAAATTAAGTCCGGACATATGTTTATAAAAACTTTTTTCATAAAAAGACATGAGAAATCACCCTCATAAGATCTTACCCTAGTAAGAAGTATATGTATTTAAAAAACTAAAGCCAGTTGATTTTTTTTAATGTACTATTTTATGCATCATTATCAAATACCTATAATTGTACTTACTTTTAAAATGGACAGTTCGAAAATAAATTAAATTTAAACAAAAAGATTGTTATGGTTAGCTTTTAGGAGCTTTTGTGAAAGATTTAAAACATTTAAATTTATTTTTATTAAAATCAGAATTTTGTATTTTATAAGTTTCGACAAGTTGTCGTTCCACTTTATGTATTTTTTACTTCTGGTCTGGGAAATTATCAAATAATATTCCCAGTGGCGGATTTACGTAATTGCCTCCATAGGCTATTATTTTTTACCGCCCCTATTTTTTTAATTGGAGAAAAAATTGGAAGGGCAAAAGAAAGGTCCTGAATTTTAATTTTATACTCCTACAATGTTATGAAGTAACAACGCCCTAGGCTCCAGCCTACTCAGTACTCAGCCTGCTGGTAAATCCAAAACCATCAGTAGCCAAATAATTAAGTAGTTTATATGTTGGTCAATAGACAATACACAAAAACTGGACTTACGATGATTAATACAGTGGGGATATTTAAAGTCCTACTTCCTTTATTTTAAGAAGGGGATCGAGGTCGGGTAAACTTTTGGTAAAAGAGTGTTACCTAAACTACTTTTTGGCATAAAAATGATTTCGGTCACGTGGTCTAGTGCCAAGGGAGCACTAGCAACTTTTTGTTCAAATAGAAAAGGGAGTCATGCAGCACTTGTTTTAAAGACCTTTAGTAATCACCGTTTTATTTTTAAACATGGGCTAATTCGTTTTAGAGTTACAAGCGTTTGAAGTTTAGCTCCAATTTGTACCAAGGTGTTTTAAAGTTCTCTTCCCAGTACTTTTGAATAGGACAAGATACTGTGATCCGGTTAAATTAGGGTAAAAGGGTAATACTTTAACTACCTTTTGGTATGAAAATAGTTTTCGTCACGAGTGTCAAGGGGCATAAGAAACTTTTTGTTTTCCAAATAGAAAAGGGGATCATGTAGCACCTCGTTTTAAAAGCCTCTTACTTTTCTACTTAACGCCACTTCGTTTTTTAAAATGAGCCCAGCCATTCCAGACTAACAAGCCAATTCCATTGAAACCACATTGTTTTTAGACTATTTAAGCCAAATTACAAACCGTTCTAAGTCTGGAACGGCTACACCGATTTTTAAAAACAAAGTAGCGCTGAGTATAGAGAATAAAAGGGCCTTTATAACGAAGTACTTTATGACCCCCTTTCTATTTCAAAAAACAGTTGCTAGTGCCCCTTGGCACTAGGCCACATTACCGAAATCATTTTTATGCCAAAAATTAGTTTAAGTAATACCATTTTACCCGACCTCGATATATAGTGTTAAGGATATTTTAATACTACCGTTAACTAAACTTATAAATCTAGCGATTAGTGAGGGCATTTTTCCAGATTGTCTTAAAATTTCAAAAGTAATACCCATTTTCAAAAAGGGAGATCATAATGATCCTAATAATTATCGGCCAATATCGATTATTCCTATAATAGGAAAGATATTCGAAAAAGCTTTATATCTACAGCTAATGAACTATTTTGTGGATAACTCTTTGTTTTCGTTGGTTCAATTTGACTTTGTTCCAAATGGAAATACCGCTGATGCCATTAATAATCTTGTTTCTTCAATTGCGGAGGCCTATCACAATAAACAGTATGCAGGAGCCAGTTTTTTAGATTTAACCAAGGCCTTTGATTGTGTCCAGCATAATATTTTACTTGGAAAACTAAGAAAATATGGGATGTGTGAAAACTCAGTTAACCTACTTTCAACTTATTTGGAAAATAGAGAACAAATAGTGACCATTGATGGAAAAGCGTCCACTAAGCTGACCTGTAGTTTGGGAGTGCCCCAGGGATCAGTATTGGGGCCTCTGTTATTCTTGATCTTTATCAATGACCTTGACAAATATATGGTAAATTCGCTGTTGACCCTGTATGCAGATGATACAACGTTGTTGAGCATAGATGGAAATTTGGATATTCTTCACCAGAAAATGCAGCGAGAGCTTTCTAGGGCTTCCGAGTGGTTCTGCGCAAATAAACTGAAACTAAATGAAAATAAAACATGCCAAATGATGTTTTCTTTGTGTGATCTCTCGAATGCGGATAACCCTCTTAATGTAAAGTTTCTAGGGGTTCTTATGGATCCTAAATTAATATGGGACCAGCACATAGAGCAAGTAGCTACAAGGTTAACAGGAACTATCTTTTTAATTAGAAATTTGGTAGGTGAAGTCTCAAATTCAGTTATAAAGACAGCTTATTATGCACTATTTGAAAGTACCTGCACCTATGCTATTCTTGCATGGGGACATTCTTGTCATACTAGCCGTCTGTTCTCTTTACAACGCCGGGTGTTAAGAGTTATGCTGGGACTAGGTTACCGAGAAGATGTAAAAAATTATTTTAAAGAACAAAAAATTTTAACTATTCCATGTTTATATATACTATATGCGCTTCTACATGTTAAATCAAATTATAATGAATACTCACAACGTATTAATATTCATTCTCATAATACGAGAGGAAGAGGTAATCTACAATTGCCCTTTACTAGAATAGCGAGAAGTCGAAATGCACTCAACTACTATGGACCAAAATTTTTTAATCATCTGCCTGAAGAAATAAAGTCTTTGCCCTTTAAACCTTTCAAAACGAGAATAAAACAGGTCCTGCTAAATGGTGCCTGCTATTCATTTGACGAATTTTATGAAATTTTATAGATTTTCTAATTTTTTTACTGTGTGTGACATCTATTTTATAGTAATTTTAGTTATTTAAATGTATTTTAAGTGTTAATTTATAAGTGACGTTTGTAAAACCTGTAGGTTGTTGACATGAATAAATTATTATTATTATTATTATTATTGTCCCATTTCAAAGATAAAGGGATGGTACGGTCCACGCGTTTAGTAAAGAGGCCACTGACGTCATCATTTTCTGCGCAAAATCTTCTCTTATTCCCTTGTTCCGTATTTAAAATGTTATTTATTTTTTAAATCAAATCTTTACAATGCCTACTTCCTAGGTAACGATACGAAGCCCTCGAAACCGCGATTGAAAGAGAGTTACAGAAGATTTCGCGTAGATAATGATGACGTCGGTGGCCTCTTTACTAAACGCGCGGACTTTTGGACTTTTAATATCCTTACTGTATTATTTAAATTTTTTTCAGCTTTGACAGTAAATCATAACTTCGTCATATTATACAAAACAAACAGCAAAAATAAAAGTCATCTAATACAAAGTTTAAAGATAAACTTTTAGTGCTCTATTGTGAAGAAACGTTATACCTAATCTTTTGTAGGAGCACATGTGAGTGGAATTAAATTTAACTTTAAGCCTCCAGTCTGATCTTTTATGGTCTTCTCTCAAGAAATATGTATAAATATATGATCCTCTAAACGAGATGAGAGGCATTAACCATTATTTTATACTTGCCGCTTTACAATGGTTTCTTGTTTCACTTTACTTAAGAAAAGGTATTATGTGTATAAGGATTTCATTTTCTTATGTTAAGTGAACGATACACAATGGCTTCATTATAAGATCAAAAGCCTTTTAACCATGTAATAAAATGTCTTTAAATTTAATTGGTGTTTAATACAATAAGATATTCGAAATGTTTTACATGACAAATAAATAACAACATAGGCTTCGGAATATATACAGGGTGTCCTCTAATTAATGGTACACAGAGAAACCACAGATTCCTTATTCCAAAAGACTAAGACTTAACCAAACATACCAATATCCCAAAGTTGATAATAAGAAAGATACGAAGTGCCAAAGTGAAAAAATAATTTTTAATTTGTTTCGATAATAATTTTTGAAACGTTTTTTATATTTTAATACAACTTGGTCTTCTGGGGTTTTTAAGCACTAGCTATTTAGATTTATTATTATTTTTTATGTGTTAACCAAAGTGGGCTAACTACGATATTTAAATTTTTCTTAAATATCCTAACTTTTGTGCCACACTGTATGTATCATCTAAGTAAATTAGTAAACTCCCCCATGGTTTCTACACAAAAGAGGTATACTTTTTCAGAATTGCTCTCGGCAACCGTTTTCAAGATTTTTCAATTTAAGTGTGTAAGTGTAACCAAAAATGCCTTTAGGCAGCCGAGTCGACGACGAAGCAATGTAATGGTAGGTTTACATCTGACATTTACTGCATGATATTTATGTCAGGCAGAAATGTAAACAATAAAAAAAATTCTATCAGACATAAATTTTTGATCTTTTACATTAGCCAGAAGTGTCTGTCTGACATAAATATCATGCAATAAATATCAGATGTAAACCTACCATAAAACACATGACTTGGCGAGCTGATACTGCTTTCTCTAGAAAAATTAAGTGTGTCGTTGTTGTCACGTTTAACTAAAAAACAAAGGATGCTGTATTTAACGATCGGCGCCGCTAGCAATTGAATCGGTTATCTGAGAAACCTGTTGAGTGAGTGTACTTTATTGAATTTTTAAAAACTACAAATAATTTTTTGGGAGATTTAAAAAAGATATATTAAATAAACCTATGTCATGAATAAAGAGTTTTAAATCACAACGCAGTTTTTGGCAAAACACAATTTTAGAAATTGGTATTTCAAAATTTTTAACCAGAATATATCATATTATAAATATATGAATATATTGTGAACACCTAGTATAAAAAAGTATACATTTTGGGAATTTTAAAAATATACATTTTTGGGAATTTTAAAATAAGTATACATTTTAATTAGTTTACTTAACATTGGGAAATTTGCTACATAAAAATAAACGTGAGGTGTCAAGGTCTTAAAAGTATAAATTAAACAATTTTCTAGGTTACTTTTATAATAATAAAATAAAAACATTAAACAAACTGGGTAGCGTAGAAATGCAAAACAAACACTGGAAAATTTGATATTTAAAGAAGAGAGAAAGAAATTAAAAGGGGATTTTATTAGATAAGAAGTAGTTAGTGAAGTCAAGCATAAAGTTAAAGTTTTAGTTCAGCCCCCGTACGGGCTACCCTGAGTGGGGGGTATGCCCGTACCAAATTAAGTTAGTTCAATAAGTTAAGTTGGTCCTAAAAAGTGCAAAGTTAGTTTTGATGGTCCACCGGTCTCATTGTCCCAAGGAGATAGTTCCATATGGTACATTTGCCCTGTGACGTAAAGTGACCCTATATGTTATTCCAAAATTTTATACGTCACAATATCATTTATTAAATAAAAATATTTTTAAACTCCATAAATAGAAAAAGCGAAACAAAAATTGTGAGGTATTCTAAACATTGTGTTTTATCAAAACTGCGATTTGATTTGGGACTTCTCAAATGTCTTAACTTTTTAGATACACGGTGGCAAAAAATATACCCTATATCTTTGGTCAATAAAACGGTCTGTTTTAGATACTTCGAAAATTCTTAGAACATGTTCATTACAATAAAAGGTGTTTGGTAAAGAAAACACACAAGGTTATCAAAGACTGACCATGAAATGTACTTTAGAAATACATTATGAACCGTCGCTTGACAGGTTTTTGCACTAAACATAACTTTTCTTATAAAATTATACACACTTAGGTATATGATAAATGACTAATAAATGTCTTCTTTAATTTTATTATATAAAGTAAAGAAAAAATAAAAAGTAAGGGCCTTTAGAAAAATTTAAATAGCGTAGCTAACCCCTTCTAGTTGACACATAAAAATTAATATCAGATCTAAATAGCTTGTGTCAAAAAACCCTAGATACCGAGTTCCACTTAAATATTCAAAAACGTATCTAATAAAAAATATTTTGTCCACTTTAACACCCTGTATATCCTTATTATCAACTTTGGGATATATAGGTATGTTTGGTTAAATCTTTATATTTTGA
This sequence comes from Listronotus bonariensis, assembly GCA_014170235.1. Lineage (NCBI taxonomy): Eukaryota > Metazoa > Arthropoda > Insecta > Coleoptera > Curculionidae > Listronotus > Listronotus bonariensis. Next base: position 90,040 of record JACEGR010001435.1, read on the forward strand.
AACAAGGAATCTGTGGTTTTCCCGTTTATCATTAATTAGCGGACGCTCTGTATAAAAGAGGTGAGCGACTGAGCTGCAACTCACTGGGTTCGGGCTCAACATTGCAAAGTTTTGCCGCTCGCCGCTCCCCATATAATTTTTTTGAATTATGATTTTATATCGGGTAAACCAAGATCTTGTTATCTCCTTTATATTTTTAAAACTTTTTTATACATGAGTGTCCGCTTATTATTGGTAGTCAAAAAATTCAAATTTCCTTATGCCACAATATTAGGATTTACCCAAATATACTTATATCCAACAGTTGATAATAAGGTAGATACAAGGCCAAAGTAAAAAAATCAAATTAATTTGATAATTTTTAAAACGTTGCAACGTTATATTAATGCCAATTTTTTTTCTGCAGTAACAGAGTTATACTCACATATATATAAAAAAAAATAAATAATGAAATTACTTAAAAACTGCTGCTTATTAAGTAACCTTAAATTTAATAATAGTACAGGAAATGAAGCTCTAAAAACGTAAAACCTGGGAATTATTTGGTCCTGCATAATTGACATAATTAAGTGAATCGACTTAAAATGTTAACAGAAAGTAGGAAATAGTCCAAGGATCAAAACCTATATCGAACCGAAGGACGCTAAAACCCTGGGGGTGGATTATATTATATTTTAGTATCAGAAATCAATTAAAAAGTGATTCTTAGCAAAAATGTTTTATACATTGTTTTTATAACACTAATATTTTTCAAGTTATTTGCGATTAAAAGTAACAATTTTTGACAAAAAATTTGTCAGTTTAATGAATTTGTCGCGACTAACTTGAAACGTATGCATTTAATTTAAAAAAAATTTAAAAGCAAATTTGTTGGTTTTAAAAACAAACAAAACTGTTTTGTTATAACGCCCCGCTTAGCCGAACGTTTGCACTTCGCCGTAGTACGAAGATTTTCCCGGCAACTGTCGGTAAACTACTCAACATCAAAGGACGTGAAGTTCGGCGAAGTGGGTTCGGTAGCAGCTCCCAGACGTTTCGCTATTGCTTCGATGCACATTTGTTAATATTTTGTCCGATCAGTGCAGTACAAATTTATGCTTGAGTGCCAAGAAACTTTACCCACACACTTTAAGGAAAGATTCTACAACAAAAAATATGAAAAAAAGTGTTCTATTATTATACTTATACAGGATCAGCTAAATAAAGTCGTTTATAAGCAATGTGCGGAGCATGTAAACATTTCGAATAGGATGACTAATCGTAATTCCTTTGTTTTTACTTTACTGGTGAATATACCTATAAAAATTGGCCATACAGTATGTCCTAAATAGCTTGCTTTTTAAAATTACAGCGGGTGTTTAAATTTTAAGAAAATTTTTGTTTTCATTTGGGTTTAAGCCAACATAGATATTTTGTGAACTTTGGAAGGCATTTCTTATGGATCAAAGGACATTTTTCTAAGTACCCCAATAAACTGACTAATACTTTTCTTAGTTTATTAATTTTCTTAAAAAATCTGTTTATTATATGATCATTCTAAGAAATGGTTACTATTTATTTAGGCGAAATCCGTACAATCAATAAAAAATGTCAAAAGATGAATATTATTTTAAACAAATGATGGTTCAAAAGAATATTTTTAATTTTAAGAAATGCAGTAGTGTACCTACCATTTTTTTTTGCTTAAAACAACATTACAATCCTCAAAATTTAATTTTATAAAAATATACTTTGATGCTTATAGAAGACATCTTTTAAATTTCACAAAAATATCTGAATTGGTACAAAACCTATTATATAAAAACAACTTTTTTTAATTTTGACCACTACGTAGTTTCAAAAAGTAAGATGGTCAAAAAATACAGGGTGTCCAGTAACTTAACCGACAAACCTTAAGGAGTGATTATACTATGAAAAATAAAAAATTGTTTTGATAGGGGACCATATTTAATATAACATCCACCATCTTCTTTTTTGTTGCTCGTCCGAGCCTACTTCCATTCTTAAAATTGACAATCGATACTTCGCCGAACACCTGCTATTTGTCGAAGTACGACGTGGTATGGGAGGTGAACTCGTACTTGGAAATTGTGCATCGGAGAAGTACGAAGTTTTGTCATTTGCCGAAGTCCATAGGGTCTGGGACTGGCTTAAGACATTTTTTGTTAAACTGATAAGACCCTTAAATAGCTGTGGTTTTGCCAAATTAATTCTATCTAATTTAAACAAGTTTTACTCTGTGTTTTGATTTCCAGTAACATAGTAACTAAGCCGCCATATTTAAATAACAAATAAACAATTTGCGGTCTGATAGCTTTGTGCACCATATTCTGAATGAACAGAGGCGGACAAGACTGGTAAACCCAACGGTAGCGTGTTTAAAAACCTGTCTCTTGGTACTATCCGTAAAAGATGGCTAACCACATCGTTAAATGATAACTGTAACGTCTAATTAGAGATCTTCAAAAGCATTGTGTGCAAATCCTGGTCAAATTAAACCAGAATTACTTTAAATATTTTGGTTTTTATCTTTTCAGACTAACAGAATTTAATAAAGTACTTTTCTTATTGATATTTAAACCTTTCTATGCAGGGTGATCACACTTAAGTCGGCACTATTGCTAACTTCTTTATTATTGAGATACGATGTGGCTTGAATAGGTGAAGTTGTAGTGTTCTTTTTTCGCTGATTCACGTGCTGCTAACAGAAAATAATTGAACATCGGGTTTTTGATTTATTTCAAAAAATATATGCGTTTTTAAAAAGGAACATCCTGTAAAATTAAATTACTTTTCGAAAGATATTTATCAAAGATTTCTGAAACTGACATTTTTTAATAAAACACGCTATAATGGATCACCATTAAATAGATATTTTCAAGACCTTTAAAAATTGTATACTATATTTGACATATCTATCTCTTATAGTTTTGGAAATATGAGCATCCAAATATAAAAATTATAATAAATTTTAATTTTATTAACAAAGCTCTACGCTATAAGCACTAAAAATAAGTTTAGTATTCTAAGTTAAAATTGGCAATATCTACTATTTTTGGGATTTGGATGGCCATATTTCCAGAACTATAAGAGATAGACAACATATCAAATGTGGTGGTATATTTTTAAAGGTCTTTAAATATATCTATTTAAAGGTGATGCTATATATTATATGGTATTTTATTTTAAAAATGCCAGTTTACTATTAAATTCCGAAGGATGGCCATATTTTTAAAATTATTAAAAAGTAGATATATTACATGCTGACATTTTTTAAAGCTCTTTGATAGATCTTTCGAATGGTGAAAGTGAGTTTCATTTAAAGAAAGTATATTTTCTGCAATAAATCAAAAACCCGATATTAAATTGTTTTTCTGTTGGCAGCAGGTTAATCAGCAAAAAATACCACAAACTACAACTTTAGTAATTTAACCGACTTCGTATCTCCAATAATCAAAAAGTTAGCAATACTGCCGACTTAAGTTTCATCACCATGTAGTACCAAGCAATGAAACAGAAATCGTTAAATTAAAGCACATTAAATTTAAAAAGCGTTTATTTTAGATACTAGTAAAACACCATCCTACCTATTAAATAAATGGAATATTTGTATTAGCGTAACACTAGCTATGCTGGTATTAGCTTATACTCCAGATACTTGTCTAATCCAGGCTCTTAGTCCAGGTACACTGGCGTATACTCCAGGGAATCCCAGGTCTGGCACAACCATTTCCAAATGAAACAGTACCAGCCAGCCTGTTTCTGATAACGTATGAACCACCGGAGTCTCCTTGGCAAGAATCTCTACCACCGGCCTGGTATCCAGCACATATAGTTCTGGTGCTAATAATACTTCCATAAATCTGACGACAGCGTGTTTGGTCAAACACTGGTACATTAACTTTTCTTAAAATTACTGAACTAGCACCGTTTTCGGATGTAGGGCCCCATCCAGTAACAGTTCCGTAGGTACCAGTAGAAAAGTGTGTATTTGCATCCCATAAAGCAATAACCTGCAGCTCCTAAATTGGCATTGGAAACAAGGTTGATAGTACCAATATCATAGTCCAGATTACTGTAAGAAGGATGTACAACTCTGTTGGGAGCTGCTACAACGTTACCACCGCTGTTTCGCTGTGCTGATCCAGTTCGGACAGTCAATGAACTAAGATTTGGATTACCGAATTAACAATACAATATGCTGCTGTTAAAACTACCCTTGGAGCAATAAGTACTGCTCCACAGATTTGGGCTCCATTACGAAGTAAAGCTACTTGCCATAGTGCATCTTGGATAGTGGCTGTTACTCCACAAACCATTTGTCCTCCAATAGTAGGAATGTAGGTAATAGTAGCATTACTACTTTCTAGTTCCGGCCCAATACTTGGGGCAGCTGTAAAATACAATAATATTGTATTCGAGTATAAAAGCACTCTAACTAAATTATAATTTTTTAAATTTTACCACATCATTTTGTCAATTCAATAATTATCGGTGTCATTTATAATTTAGACTTGGACTATTCAATGGCTTTCATTTTCTGCAACAACAAGATAAGTGTATTTGGTCACATCTGAGTTCGTTACATTTTCGGGCCTCTAATTAACCCAAAAATGTACAGAGTGTTTCAATTTTGATGATTTTACAGGGTATCTCAAAAATTGTAAAAAATATGAAACACCTAATGTAGGACTGTCGATGTCTTTTTTTGTTAAACAACAACTGTAGTGAAAACAGTTTATGGCAATTGCGATCCATCTCCGAGCTACAGGGTAATTTTAGGATTTTACCAATTTCTACAACTTAATTTAACGCGTTTGCTATTAAACCTTTGACAAAAATTTGGATAGGATATTTGTGTGGTTTTTTTCCGTAGAATATTGTGATGCAATTAGCTGATTTTTATGTTAAGCTGCTTTTTTTAGTGAGAAAATAACTCCACTTGTGTTTTCTTATGAAACGCTGTCTATATTTTTTATTTATGTTTATTAGAATCTCTAAAGTGTTTTTAAAGCATATATTAAAAGGTATTTTCTATTTCAAATTTTACCAAAAATTAGCATTTTCCATAAATTTGGCTTTTTTTATAGAATGCCAAGTCAGAAAATGACAAAACCATTATTTTTCAATACCTTTTTTTATTATTTAGCTACCCGAACTTGACATCTTATTAAAAAAGTCAAGCTTTAGTATTTTTAAGTTATTTTAAATATCTTACTTTAGCTAAGAAAATAAGACTTTACTAAAGAAAAGCACAATTACAGGAAAAAATGTTATGTTTACTTAATGAAAATAAACACTTTTAAAAAATTAAACTGATTCAAAAGGAAAAAAATCTCACTTAAAAGTTAAAAATAGTAAATTAAATAAAAAATGAAGTCGAGTAATAACATATGCTATTGAAGTATAAAAAGCTTTTGTTGATTTGGTTATTAATATTTAGTAGTTTAGCTCATGTTTTTGTTTTGACTTTCGAGTTTTTTTTTTAATAGGTTTAATTTTTTTTAAAAGTGTTTATTTTTCGCTTTTTGGTTAATTTTTGCTTTCCAATTTATTATTATTACTAATAAATCGGTAATTATATACTTAAAAACGCTACCGGTACCTTTTTCAAATATTATATTAAAAAGCCCAATAACGTGTAATTTGATTGGTTTGAAAGATTTCAGATGGTCATGCAAAACTGTTTCATTGGATGGTCACTGTTAGTTCTGGATTTTTAAATCTGTGTTTTTTTTCTAAAATTTCCCAATTAAATAAATTTAAAAAAACAACAAGATTTAACTCGCCAGAACTAACCATAACCCCCCCGTTCCTCTCTTCCCACCCAATGTCAATCAATCAAATTACACTTTTCTGTGCTTCTTACCGTAGACTCTCTTTAGTTGGGTAAAAACAGTAAATGCGTTTTTATGTGCGCCTGTAGTAAAAATATTACCAATATAGTATTCATAATAATACCTAAAAACTAATAATTTTTCATCACATTGGCAACACTGTCACGTGCAAATTGTGTACACATTTATAACAATATAAAGCTTAATTGTATGAATTACGATTAGGCCAATTAACAAAAAGTTTTTTAATGTTACATGGGATGAGAACGTTTAGATTCATATTTCATTGCAATGTAAAAAGCAAACATCTAAAACTAAATTTACAAATTTATTCGTGATATATAAAGGTTTGAAACAATAATTATATACTAATCATAAAAATTAAACAACTGTCTAGGCCACACTTAAACAATAACAAGGTTGACCATGTAGAACTGTTAAAACAAATATCAACAAATTTAATATTTAAACCCAACACAATATAGGCAATAAAAACTTAACTCCAAAAATACTGGGTGTAAGAGGTAGTAGAAGCAAAGTCAATTAAAAGTTATAGTTCTAGTTAAGCATAATACGGGCTCCCCCTACTTTGGGGAATGTCTGTACCAAATTAGGATAGTTTTTTGTCCACAGGTCTCTTGGTCCCAGAGGATAGTTTCATATCGCAGATTAGTCCCAGTGACGTCAAATGGCCCTAAATTTAACGTTACAATATAAAAATGTATGGACTCTCTTACTCCTCCGAACTAAGAGGGAAATACATTTGACCAAAAACAGTCCAAAAGATAAAACCAAAATTTCATATATGTAAAAATTATACGTTCTTGCAGTTAAATAAATGCTTTAAAAACATTTTTTGTCGCTTTTTGTCATTGCAAGTAACAAAAATATATTTATATTTATTTCAGTTGCAATAGTAACGTCAATATTAATTTTTAAGTATACTTTTTTAAAATTCAGATCAACGTTATTTTGGGACACTCTGTATAAGTTTTTGATAAACTGTTATAAATTTCATTTTAATATTTAAAATTTCAATTATCTTATTTTACTTTCTACGCGTTACGAGAAGTACGAAAACTGTGGTTATACTTTTTTAAATCATTTTAGATTTTTTTAAATGAAATATAATGGTATTTTACAAGTGCTTTTTATTTTCCAGAATTGATACATACAGTGGGAATGGAGGCAAAATAATAATTTTTGGTCCACTCTGTATTATTATCATATTTATTTTATAATTTCATACCAGTATATGCTTTTCTCTTCTATAGTATTGTTTTTTTATTTTCATAAATAGAGTCATCGAAGAGCTTTAAAAATTTAACATAAGAAATTCAATAACAATTTTTTAGTACGTCACACTTTTTTGAGACACCCTGTATAGACTAAAATAATATCTCAAATAGCAAAAATTTTACAGCCATTTTAAATTTTGATTATTTTTATTTTACTTTTCGCACCCTATGTAGGGAGTGCGAAAAATATTTTTTCACATTTTCTTAAATCATGTTAGGTGGCCTATAAAATGAGATAGACATATTTTTTACAAGTTGTTTTGTTTGCAAGAAATGATATATCAAGTAAGCGCGGGGGATGGAGTTTTTTTGTAATTTTTATTTCTTTTTTTTTTTTGGAAACATCCATACAGGTGTATGTTAATTTTTTTCACAAGTTGAAAACAAAATTGCCGTAGTTCACAAACTAAAAACTTTTAGGACGTATTATGTTTATATGAAGTTTTTTTATTATTTTTTGGTGGAAAATCACCTCCTAAAATACTTTGCATTTGTATAAAGAATATTATGCAATAACAAATGTTTTCTATATTTTTGGTGTGGTTTAGGAGTAGGCATTAAGGGTTAAACGTTGCAGTAAAATTTTTGTTCAAAATCAAATTTTAGTTTTTACACCTTTACATTTTTTGAGATATTTACGACTTCTATCTAGTAATAAATCGAAAAAATTTCAAAAACTTCTAAAGACACAAAAAAATGTAAAACAAAAAACGTATTTTTATAATATTTGCAACATTTAAGAAAATACATACTTTTATTATCTGTACAAGCTTTATTTGTAGTAAGTAGAAAAAGGAAATTAAAACAATAAATTTTACCTGAACATTTAAAATAGGACTAAAAATACTTATTTTTTTAAAATAATTTTACCGTTTTGGAATAAAATTTTTGCAGCTTTTACAGTAAAGTTATCAAGTTATTTACGATTTCTTTTGTAGAAATACATTTCAAATTTCTTAAAAACTACTAAAGATAACAAATTTTACAAAATTTCAAAATTAAAAATCTTTTTCCTACGACCACTTGTGAAAATAGCAAATAGCACACTGATTTCATGCATAGAAAATGCGTTATATCACACTAGTAATTGAAGATATGTTCTGTAGTTTGGCGGATTCATTTAATAGATGGTATTTATTTGGGTACACGCCAAAATAAAATTAAAAGTACTAAAAACCAAAAAAATTTAAACAAGTAAACAGATAATTAAAAATCGACGTTTCGGTGGCAAATCTGCCACCGTTGTCAAGATAAATTGAATAAAACTAATAAAAATAAAAACTTACTATTATTTAGGCTTTAAAATTCACAATTTTTCTGTTTTTTTGAGATATTCTGAAAACTTTGACATTAAATGTCAAAACATGTTTGTTTGGTTATAGTGTCATAGTGACATAGATAACTGGTTGCTGGTGTAATGATTGTTTATTTTACAAAAAAGGTGAATAGTTAGTTAATTTTTAGTCTTCCTGGAGATACTTCAGTATCAAGCAAAGGCAACCAAGTGTTATTTAAATTAACTGAAATTGATGCTACACAATTATCTTTATTTAATAATATATACGCACTTTCTTTGATTTTGCGTTTTTTAGAACAAGTTTCCTTTGCTAAAATGCTCGAAGCATCCCAGTTTATTCTATGATTGTTATCAAATGCGTGTTGGCAGATTTTTGATTTATGAAATTCTGTGTTTTTAATGTATGATCTGTGTTCTTTTATGCGTTTGGTTAATGGTCTACAAGTTTCACCTATATAAAACTTATTGCATTCGCAAGGTATTTTATAAATGACATTTTTGTATTTTCATTTAAGTTGTATGGTTTTGTTTTTGTTAATTGAGATCTGATTATGTTTTGTGTTTTAAAGATTGTGCGAATATTAAATTTATGCCCTATTCGTTGAATTTTATTTGATAGTCCGGGAATGTATGGTAAAAATAAATTTGTAATAGGTCTATTTTGATTTTGTCTTATAACTGGAGTTTCAAATTCAAGGAAACAATTATTTATAAAATCAATAGGATAATTATTTTGAATTAAAATATTTTTAAATAATCTTTTCAATATTTATATTTTGATTAGAACAAATGACTTTAATTCTATCAAATAGACTTTTTACAACTCCCTTTTTAACCATTATTGGGTGATTTGAGTTAAAATTTAAGTATCTATTTGTATGTGTAGGTTTTCTGTAGATTTTTGTTTCAAAATTGTTTAAATCTTTTTTTTATTAAAATGTCAAGAAATGGTAGTTGTGAGTTGTTTTCTTTTTCTAACGTAAACTTAATTGTTGGTTCTTGTGTATTAATGTGTGTTAAAAAATTATTTAAACAGTGTTCGTCATGTTGGTATATAGAAAAAATGTCATCTATATATCTCCACCAAACTAAAGGTTTATATTGATAATTTTCTACAAAATTTGATTCAAAGTTTTCCATAAAAATATTACTTAATAAAGGTGATAAAGGTGAACCCATAGCCATGCCAGAGGTTTGTTTATAAAAATCAGTGTTATATTGAAAATATGTTGTTTTGACACAAAAGTTAAAAGCTCAAGAATAGTGTTTATGCTTAATTTTGTTCTTTCTGCCAAGATGGACATCATTTTCTAATTTATTTCTAAAATATTTTAATGTTTTATTTACTGGGACATTTGTGAATAAACTAACAACATCAAAACTTACCAGTGTATTATTAAGATCAATATCTATGTTTGATAATTTCTCTAAGAAATGTTTAGAATTTTTATTGTATGAATCAGTGTTGTTTACCAAAGGATCTAAAATGGTAAGTAAAAATTTTGCTAATGGATGTGTAGGTGAGTTTATACAACTTACTATAGGACGTAAAGGTATATTGGGTTTATGTATTTTTGGTAATCCGTAAAAATGTGGTGTTTGAGTGAGGTGTCAGTTTAAATCTTTCATTATCTGTAAAAGAGTTTTTATGTTTCTTTAACATATTATAAATTTGTCGTTTAATACATTAAAAATATTTTAATTCAAAATAATTATCCTCTTGATTTTATAAATAATTGTTTCCCTGAATTTGAAACTCCAGTTATAAGACAAAATCAAAATAGACCTATTACAAATTTATTTTTACCATACATTCCCGGACTATCAAATAAAATTCAACGAATAGGGCATAAATTTAATATTCGCACAATCTTTAAAACACAAAACACAATCAGATCTCAATTAACAAAAACAAAACCATACAACTTAAATGAAAATACAAAAAATGTCATTTATAAAATACCTTGCGAATGCAATAAGTTTTATATAGGTGAAACTTGTAGACCATTAACCAAACGCATAAAAGAACACAGATCATACATTAAAAACACAGAATTTCATAAATCAAAAATCTGCCAACACGCATTTGATAACAATCATAGAATAAACTGGGATGCTTCGAGCATTTTAGCAAAGGAAACTTGTTCTAAAAAACGCAAAATCAAAGAAAGTGCGTATATATTATTAAATAAAGATAATTGTGTAGCATCAATTTCAGTTAATTTAAATAACACTTGGTTGCCTTTGCTTAATACTGAAGTATCTCCAGGAAGACTAAAAATTAACTAACTATTCACCTTTTTTGTAAAATAAACAATCATTACACCAGCAACCAGTTATCTATGTCACTATGACACTATAACCAAACAAACATGTTTTGACATTTAATGTCAAAGTTTTTCAGAATATCTCAAAAAAACAGAAAAATTGTGAATTTTAAAGCCTAAATAATAGTAAGTTTTATTTTTATTAGTTTTATTCCATTTATCTTGACAACGGTGGCAGATTTGCCACCGAAACGTCGATTTTTAATTATCTGTTTACTTGTTTAAAATTTTTTTGGTTTTTAGTACTTTTAATTTTATTTTGGCGTGTACCCAAATAAATACCATCTATTAAATGAATCCACCAAACTACAGAACATATCTTCAATTACTAGTGTGACATAACGCATTTTCTATGCATGAAATCAGTGTGCTATTTGCTATTTTCACAAGTGGTCGTAGGAAAAAGATTTTTAATTTTGAAATTTTGTAAAATTTGTTATCTTTAGTAGTTTTTAAGAAATTTGAAATGTATTTCTACAAAAGAAATCGTAAATAACTTGATAACTGTAAAAGCTGCAAAAATTTTATTCCAAAACGGTAAAATTATTTTAAAAAAATAAGTATTTTTAGTCCTATTTTAAATGTTCAGGTAAAATTTATTGTTTTAATTTCCTTTTTCTACTTACTACAAATAAAGCTTGTATAGATAATAAAAGTATGTATTTTCTTAAATGTTGCAAATATTATAAAAATACGTTTTTTTGTTTTACATTTCTTTGTGTCTTTAGAAGTTTTTGAAATTTTTTCGATTTATTACTAGATAGAAGTCGTAAATATCTCAAAAAATGTAAAGGTGTAAAAACTAAAATTTGATTTTGAACAAAAATTTTACTGCAACGTTTAACCCTTAATGCCTACTCCTAAACCACGCAAAAATATAGAAAACATTTGTTATTGCATAATATTCTTTATACAAATGCAAAGTATTTTAGGAGGTGATTTTCCACCAAAAAATAATAAAAAAACTTCATATAAACATAATACGTCCTAAAAGTTTTTAGTTTGTGAACTACGGCAATTTTGTTTTCAACTTGTGAAAAAAATTAACATACACCTGTATGGATGTTTCCAAAAAAAAAGAAATAAAAATTACAGTTAATTTAAATAACACTTGGTTGCCTTTGCTTGATACTGAAGTATCTTCAGGAAGACTAAAAATTAACTAACTATTTACCTTTTTTGTAAAATAAACAATCATTACACCAGCAACCAGTTATCTATGTCACTATGACAATATAACCAAACAAACATGTTTTGACATTTAATGTCAAAGTTTTTCAGAATATCCCAAAAAAACAGAAAAATTGTGAATTTTAAAGCCTAAATAATAGTAAGTTTTTATTTTAATTAGTTTTATTCCATTTATCTTGACAACGGTGGCAGATTTGCCACCGAAACGTCGATTTTTAATTATCTGTTTACTTGTTTAAAATTTTTTTGGTTTTTAGTACTTTTAATTTTATTTTGGCGTGTACCCAAATAAATACCATCTATTATATCACACTAGTGTTGCAAAGTACTTTACAGCACTAGTGTTGCAAAGTACTTTACAACACTGGTGTAATACATATTATGATGTCATTCTAAAAACTGCTATTGGTTTTGCAAGTGACATATTTATTGTAGTGACAGTAAAAAACACTTTTTATTTACCTTAAATGGTAGAACCCAAATTAGCGAAAATCATCTTATTTTATATTTATTAAAATTTACGAAAAAATAAAAACATAAACAAAAATAGACATAACCACAAAAAACAACTTTCACTGACTGGCACAGTGTTGTCAGGTAAGTAGATCAAATTAAAAATCTCCCTTCTACCTTTGAGCACGTACTTTATAGAGGCAGCCTTGCCGCTTGACCATTCGACCTAAAGCGCCAGAGAAAAAAGCCTATAGATCAAATTCCTTCCTCTCTTTCTTCGTGTACTCAAACAACTAGTTAAATCTTTTTTTTAATCCCTAATTAAACCTAAGGCTAATACACACTTTATGAATCCACTTTCTTTTATCCATTCATAAATAGAATCAGACCCTTCCGACGTTGCCAAATGCTTTCCATATTTTGCATGGTAACTGACGTTTGGTAGTCGTTTTTCCTTACTTTTAGGACTTTAGGTTATGCATTTACAATTTTCATATTTTTTCTTAAAAATATGAGGAAAAACTGTTATTTTCACTTAATTTTATATGTGATGTTCAGTTTCATTAACTCGTTTTACCAATTTTACCCCACCCAGCACCCCTTTTCACTCCCCGGTCCCGAAAGTTTATTTACTGATATTTTTTAAAAAACGGAAAACGTTTTATTTAGAAGAGTGTCTAAAATATGTAAGAATCGATAATTTTTAAAAAACACTTATAATAGCAGAAAACCGTATTAAACTATTAGCGTTATTACCTAACAAAACCATACAATTTTTATTAAGTGAGGGCCTTTTTAAATTCCAAAATGATAAAAGTTATATAATGCTTCTAGGTAGGTGATTTTCGATGTAAAAATATTGTCAAAACAGTATAATATAGCAGTGAGGAAAAGTATATATCACACTAGTGTTGCAAAGTAAATATCACCCTAGTGTTGCAAAGTTCTCAATTGTTTTTTATTTTTTCTGAACAGACAAACTTTAATTTATTTATTTTTTGGTGAATAATTTGTGGTCGTAGGAAAAATAGTGTACAGTACTCGTGTGAAAATGACTTTCTTACACTCGTGGGTTTGTCGCACTCGGCTAACGCCTCGTGCTACAATATTCCCACTCGTGTGAAATTAGTCATTTTCCACACTTGTAATGTAATATACTATTTAAAAGAAACTGGTATATGTTTACTCCCCTTGTTGACAGGAGGGAGTTTGATTTGACCACTAATTACAGCCATCTAGTCAACATTTAAAACGTGCGGAAAGTTTTAATAGTCACTAGGTTTTGTATATTTTATTTTATTTTTATAGGAACCTTTCACAAAGTATTAGAAAACTTAGGAAACAAAATGAAATAAATCGGTAAATTTGTTTCCGAGTTTTGGCGTGACCAAAAACATTTGGATATTAATATTTATCGAAAACATATGGGTGCGTAAAAATCCCTAAAACTGTTCCATTTCCATTTTTTTCTTCTATTGCGAATAAAAAGCAAGGTATAAGTGCCCGGCAACATTGACAACATTTAAAAAACGGATCAAGCTAGCCACGATTAAGTTTTACTGCTAAATTTGTTTTAAATATTAAAAATAAAGATTGTGCTATCAGATTTGTTTTATCTCTATTAGTTTTCGCTCTACCCTGTAAGGTCAACAAAATGGCACTATCCTGTACAACTCCTTAAATGCACATCACTAAATATTATTATGCTTATAACGCAATTACTGCCCTTCAATTTTTTAAAAGGTATTAGAATGACACGTTAGTTAATTCGCTGATTATTTTTCAGATCACCTGTATTCCCTTGATTTATGGGTTTTGTCTGCGACATAATATCTAGTAAAAACCCCAAATATTTAACCTTGACTTTAAATAAAAAAAAATTTGTTGGCTAAAACGGGTAATTTATGCAGCAAATAAAAGTTGCTATGTTCTACTGACCTTTTTTTAATTGTTGGTTACTTCACAAAAGTATTATAGCATTTGAGAAAGTCGAAGGAAAAGTGGTACAAGTGGAAATTAGAAAATAACTAGTACCAGTTGTAAAAGAATGCACCATTTTTACTCTGTTCACTAAAAATTGAGAAAAACACCTGAACAAAAAAATTATTTAATTGGTATAAAAAGTCACTAACCCGAGTTATTTACTAGGTATTCCTTACCAATTTATAGTGGCCAAAGTATAGCGCAAATGATAATTGCTAATAATAAGATTTAAAAATACAGTGTGTTCAAAATTAGTAGGGAATGTATTGATATACTATAAGAGACAGAAAGATGGTTAAATTGGGAAAGTTGTGGACCATTCAATAGGTAATCTAATGCCGTTTGGATGACGGCTGTATCTTGTTGGGTTTTTAAGTTATTTAGAAAAAACTAAAAATGAGTATTTTTGAAAAAGTGCTGTAGTTTATTTATTTTAAATAATTTTTAGAATCTGTAAAGACATTATTTGGGCAACTTTTTAAGAGCAACGCATTTTTGGAACCAGATTTTAATTTTGACATTTTGGTTTTAGGATACTATTATCAACTTTCGTTTTTCCTATGGAGGCCATTTTGTTTTTTAATACATTTTTAAAGAACGTTTTTTTTTTCTTTAAAATAATATATAGCACTTTTCAAACAGGTTTATTTTTATGTCAAAAATAATTAAAATTATTTATTTTTTACGTGTTGGCCATGACTCCGGAAGCCATAAGGTCTAGAAACAATTATTGCCATACAATCTTCAATAAGGACCTATGTTAAAAAAGGTAATGCAGGTTTATTTCTGACTTTTATAAACTTATGTACTCAAACAAAGATGGATATTTAACTTGTGTGCATCGTCACATTAAAATATATGTTAATTATATCAAGCTCTAAACTTTCTGTTAGAAATGT
Organism: Listronotus bonariensis; assembly: GCA_014170235.1. Classification (NCBI taxonomy): domain Eukaryota; kingdom Metazoa; phylum Arthropoda; class Insecta; order Coleoptera; family Curculionidae; genus Listronotus; species Listronotus bonariensis. Next base: position 105,325 of record JACEGR010001435.1, read on the forward strand.
GTGCTTGTGCTCAAAAACATTTTTTTTAAATTTATTACACATAACATACCAAAGCCAAATTTATAATGTCTTTCAATTGGCACAAACACAGTTAAAAAACCAAATTTTACTCACATTAAAATCTGAGAAAAAAACCAAGATTAGTTTATATTTATAAGGTTGCGACATATCCTCAACTTTTAGGTGGTTCGAGGTCAGGGACGCAAGGAAGGGCACTTCACGGAGAAAAGTTGGCAAGACTGGGTAAAATTAAAGCTGATGATCAATCCAGTGGCGTCTAGAATTTGCGCATTTCATTTTGGATTGTTTTGGAAGTGATATTTGTTAAAAGATGTAATTCCAAATGTTTTTTATTTAAAGTAAAAGAATTTACAATTTATAATGGTTAAGAACTGTTGAGTAAACGGTTGTTCTAATAATACAATAAACAGTATATCTCCGGCACTGAACAACATGGCCGAAAAATGGGAGATGTTACGTCATAACACGTCAAAGCAATATGGCCGAATGTCGCGACCCTATATAGACCGACTTTGAGAAAAAACAATGTTCTCTACATTTATTACCAACCTACGATTATAAATTATAGCCTGTTTTTTGCTATTTTTTTATTTTTTATTTAATAAATAACATAGTTATCTTAAAAACCAAAATATTTTAAGTTTACTGTAAAAATAAGGTTCAACCTGCAAAATATTTTCATAGATTTGTTTGTATTACAAGACATATATTTTCTTTCTTTCTAATATTTTATTTGGCTTTGTTTAACTCCCATATGCAACTAAATTGGTAGCTATTAAGAATTAGTGGAGAGAACATTTTTTTAGACTAGTATGTAAGTTTAATTTAGTTTTATAATTGTGTACGTGACAATTTGGAGACTATGAAATAGGTTTTTGTATGTTCAAGATAATTAAAATTACATAGAAATTTATTTAGCACATAAACCTATTTCTGGTAAAAACGTTACAGCGTGATATTGTTTTAAATATTTTAAAGTGCACACAAGGTAAATATCCATCTTTGTTTGGTTATATTGGTTATAAAAGTAAGAAATATACGTGCATTACCTTTGCCAACACAGGGCCTTATTGGAAATTGAGTGGCAATTGTTTCTAAAGCTAATGGCTTCCGCAGTCCTGGCCAACTTGAACAAAAAATTATTTTTGATGATTTTTGACATAAAAATTAAAAATACCTATAAAGTATTAAACATCATTTTAACGGGAAAAAACTTTTTCAAAATGTGTAAAAAACAAAATGGCCGCCATAAGAAAAACGAAAGTTGATGATGATATCTCAAAACCGAAACCTCGAAATTAAAATCTGATAACAGAAATGCCATTGCTTTTAAAAAGATGCCCTAATAATGTTTTTACAGATTCCAAAAATTATTTGAAATAAAAAAACAGCACTCTTCTAAAATGCACATTTTGAGTTTTTTTTTTTTAATTACTCAAAAACTAAACAAGATACAGCCGTCATCAAAACGGCATTAGATAACCCATTAAATGATTCACAAGTTTCCCCTTTTAACCATTTTTCTATCTCTTATAGTTTCCAATATCCCAATACATTCCCCACCAATTTTGGACACATTGTATATAATTATTATTAATATACGAATAATTAAAAAAGTAGTTGTATACAGAGTGTAACAGAATGATGTTAAGAATATTAAGGGTAGACATCATATTAGAAAATATAAAAAAAAGTTGATAAAACAATGGATCCGCAAATTTTTTGATTTTTAGATAGGTACAGGAAATTTATGTTTTTTAAACTAAGAAAAAAATTGATAACAACTATTTTATTAAAAATTGCTGGACTGAACAGAGACCTTATTTAAATAGGTTTTTATTATTGTTATTGCATAATTGCTAATAGAAAATTATACAACCAATTGTTACAAAAAATTTTCCCATAATGCTTCTTTTATGGCTTTAAAATATGCAATAAGGTAGATTTTATATTTTTCTCTCAAAATAAACAAGATACAAAAAAAATGTAAAAGCTGCATTTCTATTTAGCTTAATCTAAAGAAAGAAGAAAAATGTAACACATATAAAATGAGTCAAGGGCGTACCGTTTTGTTTTTGTTGGAAATATTTCTTCAGTTGCCGCTTGAGACTTCAGTGGACTTCTTAAAAGTAATTAGGTAAGTGATGAAAAAATGCCTTAAGACCATAAATAACACTGTAAAACTAAAACAAGATTTTGTAGAGGACATATATATTTAAGATACAAAAAAACTAATAACTTTTTTATGTTTAACACCCTATATGTTGAAAACGCAAAATTCACGGACCCTTTTTTATATGACCATTTTTCATAATTTTAATTGTAGAAACTAACCTAATTTTTTTAAAACATTTTGTAACACTCTTACAATACATTAGATATAAGGGCCAATCTATTTTTATTTGTTTAAGAGCGAAATCACTCTGTTCCTGGTAAAAAACAAAAAATATACAGAGTAATGGGTTTCCTGGAGTATGTGCCAGTGTATCTGGACTTGGAGCCTGGATCAGAAAAGTATCCGGAATATAGAGTAATCCTAACAAAGCGTTAAAATATAAAAAACAATAGACTGAGTGGTGTTATGTTAGTATCTGTAACAAAAACAAGTTAATTTAAGATATTTCGACTTTTATTTTGTGTGTTTTTTTTTAGTAGAAATACATGGTATTAAATATGGTTGCAAAATTTATTATAGAATAGAGAAATTAAAAGAAACGCAATACAAAAATATTTGTGTAAATATTTATTAAATATTTTTATTTTAAATAGCAGAAAGTAAATAAAACTAATATAGGGTGTTCCACCGGGAACTGCCGCGATTGATTTCTTAGGATAAGGAAATAAAGGATAGGGGTTTCCATTCAAAAAATTGACTTTTAAGGTTTTTGTAGTGATGATTTATAAAGTTTATTTTTGACTACTGTGTATTTATTAATTGTAAAAATATCGAAACAGTCTACTAAAGAAGTTCTTGTTTTACAAGGAACCCAACCCCAACGCATAATTAGGGCTTTTATTTAGAAAAAATTAATGGTTATGTAATGGCTTCAAACGTCTTTTTAACATAAAATTTAAAATAGGTTAAAAACCGTTGGACTTAGGTAAGAACATTATACATAAATTATGTTTAGAATTTTACGCAGAATCTAAAAAATAAATAATATATAGTTTTGGTTATATGTGGTATATAAGTTTAATTTAAAATAGGGATGTTGGCATTTACTTCCGGTATAACCGGAAGTGGTAGAGCTGTCAAAATATTTTAGTTATATGTCCTCCACTCCATCACTCCACTTCCGGTGGGACACCCTGTATGGTACTTTTATATTCCAATTAAAATAAAGAATGACAATATTGTCAAGAGGTTTAAAAACAAAAATATTTTTGTGTATTTTTGTAGTAGTAACGGAACCTGTGATTACTTTAAATAACCAGTTTCATATTCATTGATGGTCTTTTTTGTTAAGCACACGCCAAAAGTCAATCTAGAAAGAAGGGGACCGTTTGGGTTCTGGTCCCGGGGTATAGCGAGTTGTCCTTTTTCAGAATTGAAGGCAAAGATATTACAAAAACTCGAAATTTCGTGTCATCGATGACCCTTTTCTGGTAATTCGGGGGTTTAAAGTAAATTCGATTGTAATTAAAAATAAAAATAAATAAGCAGTTTCTTTTATCTTGTAACAGAAATATTAATGAGATGCATTAGTGTCTGGATCATTTATCATCATTAATTTGAGGTTGTGCCACTCTTATTGTGTGTTTTATTTTATTTCTATTACATCAATAATGCGTTACGCTAATATTGGTTTATTGCTGGCCGTGGTTTTAACATTTTATTTTCACTGTTTCAAATTATGCAGGATGTCAATTAATTAATATAACACAGAGAAACAATAGATTTTCTAATGCTAAAATATTAGGATTTAACCAAACATACCTAAATTTAAAAGTTAAGAATAAATAAGATAGGATAGATAGGAAGATAGAAATAAAGAGGGTGATTCTTAATCTATATGCAATCAACTTGGGAAATTATTGCTATGAGCAAACAATGACAGTAGGGAACCTTAGCCAGAGAGCATATTCCCCCACTCCTTCCAATGACCTTGGCCACGCCTCTGACCTTGGTGCGCATGCCCCGCCCACTTGACCTTGACCTTGAGATTTGGTCCCACCCACTTGGCCTTGACATTGAGATTTGTCCTTGGCCTTGAGATTTAAACTTGGCCTTGAGATTTGTCTTTGTCCTTAAGATTTAAACTTGGCCTTGAGATTTGATCTAGAGAGAGAAGGGGGAGTCTATTGTATGTTAGCCTTGAAATATCTCTATATAAATGTGTGCTCGAAAGGTAGACGGTATATTCGTCAGAGAACTCTTACAGTAAAGTAGAATCTGTGTATTGTGCAAGTGACTGTTTAAGGTATTTGTTTGATATTACACACACACACACACAATATTTTTCAACTATGAGCATTACAAAAGAAACTATAGATAAAATTAATAAAATGATTAACAGTGAAGATGATTTTGTTGAACGTAAGAAAATTTCCGATTTAGTTGTGGGAGGAGTTTATTTAATTGAAAAAATGGTTGCAATGACTACTCGTTTTGGGAAAACTATTCTCACAACATTGTATGATCAAGTAAATAATGTTACAATTCAAGTATTTTTACCGAAACGTATATGTGAAAATCTGTCTGATGATATTTTACTTGCCATGAATGAACCTGAGGGCAAATATACGTTAACATATCTGGGGCAGAGTAAGCGTATATTTAATGGTGGTAACAGTTCTAGGGCATTATTAACTTTTGATCGTTTATTGTAAAATATATCTTTGTTAAAATGTATCATAGTTGAAAAATGTTAAAATATCTTTTGCGCGTTCACAAAATACAGTCTTTCTTTTTTCTGTAAAGATGTTGGACGATGCAATAACTGACGAGTGCAGATACACCTACATGGTTTGGTTGGGGTTTAAATTAAGAGATATAGCGCGAGAAATATTGGACTTTGCAACATGTGATAATATAGCTATTGAAGCAACTGTTAATCAATATAGAAAATATATGAAGGAAGCTACCAATCTGCTAGCAGGAGCACACCTATGTGACAAGTATTTGTATGGTTCCCTGAATCTTGAGGAATTTTGTGTTGAAATGATTGATGAAGATCTAAAGGTGTATCTTATCAATATTCCACACCTACCCAAAGAAATAATAATCAAGTATGAGCTTATTCCCGCCAACACCACCACCACCACCACCACCACCACCACCACACCACCACCACCACCACCACCACCAGCACAACAAAGCCTAATGTGGATGACGAAGGAAATGGGTCGCCGCCGCCGATTCCCTCCCACCTCAACCGGGGATGATGATGACCGTCTGAATAATGCAAATGTTTATATAGAAGATGATAGCACATAAAATTAACTTGTAAAATAAATATTTTTTAGTATATTATTGTGTTTTGATTTTCGAATGGTGGTGGTGGTGGTTTACCTGACCACCACCATCGATTAACAGCTAGTTACATATATATAGGAATTCCATTTGGAATAGTTTAGTTTAAGTTAAAAATGGGTCGCGTCAACAACACAATTGATAAATTTGGTCGTCAAGGTAATTATGAAAAAGTTCAAAGATCCGTGGTTTTCCAGGGTTGGATTTATAGTTACCTCTGATGGTCAATATGATATTGTAGGAAAGCGCCTAACTAATGTTGCTCCGCCTACAATAGCTAATGATGTTGCTAATCAGGAATATGTAATAAAAGAGATTCACGAACTTCGAATCCAAATGGCTAAAATAATAAATGAGGATATTATACAATTATACGATGCAAAATTCAAGAGAGTTGGAACAGCTAGAAAAAGATGTTCTTAATTTTGATTTAATAAATTATACGACCGACTTGAAAAGATTGAAATAAAATTTCAACAACTCGAGAAGGCTGTTAACGACATATTGTTTTAATAATATTTTAAAGTTGTTTTAAATGGACATTGATAATGTATACATATAAAACAGATATTTATAAAAAATAGTTTAGTGTGAGTAAAGTATGGCTCATGTTAACAACAGAATTGATAAATTTGGTCGCCAGAGCAAGTATAATAAATTTAAAAATTTACGTGTTTTACCTGAAGTTGGATTCAGGCTTACCTCTGACGGTCAATATGACATTGAAGGAAAACGTCTAACAAATGTTGGCACACCTACAATGGTAAGTGATGCTGCCACTCAGGAATTCGTGAAAAAGAAGTTCACAAACTTCACATTCAATTTATTGAAATGATAAATAAAGATATAAGTAACAATTTCTCCATCAGATTAAAAAAATGGATCAACTAGAAAAAGATGTACTTAATTTTGATATAATAAAATTATACGAAAGACTGGAAAAATATGAAAAAACATTTCAATCTCTCGAGAAGAAAATTTATGATACAATTGCTGTTTCACCTATTAATGTAGCAGAGACTACTTACAAAAAGCGAATGTAATAAATTTATTGGTTTATTTGTCTCTTGAGCTAGGGATGGCGAGTGGTTATTCGCTTCCTGAAGGATGGATGGCAACCAAACACTACTATTGAAAAAATAAAGAAAAATAATTCCTTAATGATGAAAAAAATAGGTTATTAGAAAATGAGAGGCTGTATCAAAAATCCTAACTTTAACATTTATTGTCAACCTTTCTTTTGTTACAATATAAATAAATAAAAAAATTTACCGTTATTGTTGTTTTTATTATGTTACCTCGCATCAATAAATAATACGAATAACTTCCTAAGCATTTTGTAATTGCTTGTTTATATTAAACTATGGGGCAAAATAAAACAAAATTTATATTTAATCAAATTTATTGGTAATTAATACAAAATAAATTCGGTTCTGTGTTACACATAGAGTAAGAATAACATAAAACTAGTACTAAATAGATCTATTCGTAACACTACCATTCATAATATTATAGGAAAAAATGAGTCGTGAATAATCAATGCGTTCACTTTAGTGTCTTTGGGAAACTGTTGTCCACCAATTGTTTGAAATTCCAACTTTACGTCTACTGTAGAGGATTTGACTGCTTCTGGCTGATGGCTACAATCAATTACAAACACTGGATTGTCCAAATATTCGGCCAAATCCATCATAGGATCGTTTATTTCACGACCATAATAACTGCTTTGAAAATTTTCATAATTGTAATAGGCTGCTGCGTAAAGTTTTTTGGCGAAATCAAAGTTCCATCTTTCGTAAGGATACACTGTCGAATTTAGATACAATCTAACGTCGCTTATATTTGCATATTGAAATTTGGTTGCGTCCTTCTCTCTCGTATCCACATTGGAGTTACTTTGAAAGGAAAGTATGATGTAGCGAGGTTTCTCTAAACTCGTGCTAGTCCTCACAGCCCAAACGTCTGATGATGTTTGTCGCAGCGTGGGAAGCTGGTATAAATCCCAATTTCTGTACGACATTTGAATAATTGCATTGTTTCCACCTTTATTGATGCGTGACATAATTTTTAACTTTTGACGATCATCTGGGATGATATGACGAATTTTCCATTCCACTTTATTAATGTCTATATCTGCATCACATTGTCCGATGTAGGAGTTTTTGAAGGTACGCGCCATTATTAAAATTAACTCCTGTTTAACGTTGAAAATGCCTTTTGTGTAATCTTCGGCGAAACCCATTAAATATTTTAATGGTAATTTCCCCGAAAACACTTTACTTGTGGCATCCCAAATTGCTTGGTTTGTTTCGGTTAAGCCCCAACCGACTGGTAAAAGGCTCTTTGCTTGCTGAGAGCCAAAAGAAACCATGGTTTTTAATGTTGTAGTAATACCGGGTTTTCGTACGACAGCAACTTGTTCACCACCCATTTCGTAGCGGATTTCATCGAATAGAAAGGCGAGAGCGTTATTGGATAGGTAACATATTTTACTGGCTTCTTTAGGTTTGAACGTTCCTTCAATATAAATGTAACTGTCGGATATATCCAAAATTATGTCTTGGAAATTAACAGGAATACGAATTTCGTCTGAGTTTTCAAATGCTGGCGACCCATACGGTTTATAAGTATGCTCTTGTAAGCTAATAATAGAGTTATCCATGATGGGTTCGCTGAATACTTCAATTTTCTCACTAGTCATCATCATCATTATTTAGCCTTTTCTTATCTTCAATCCGATGGATTTTAAAAAATTAAATCCCTCGCAGAGAGTCTTTTGGTTAATGTGATTATGTCCTTTCGATTGAAGGTTCAGACCACGAATGGTCCGTGCTTGAGTAGACTTTTTATTTTTATGCTTTTGCTGTTGCATTGAAGACAACAAATGCAATTGCCGATTGAAACGAAATCCCATATTTATGCAATTTTCTTCAGCTCAAGTTTGACGATAATTTTCTCTCCTCTAAAGTCGATAAGGCCACCGTTATCATCCAAGATGCTAAGAGTAATGTTATCTATGAACTGACGACCGTTGGGTGTAAGTGGCATATAAATAATATTTTGTGGTTCTTTCGTTATTTTATAGCCGGGCTCAACGTCGATATCAAATTCATATAAAATATGGCATTCCTTTGAGTTTAAATGGGCACCAGCTGTTATGTTACAATCGATTCTTATTATACGTACATTCATAATTTCTACTTGCGATGATGATTCATGCTTCACCCCACCTTTTAGCACCTTTTTTCAAAACCCAGCACTTTACCTATACTGTTTTTTCAGTAAAATCAATCGTGTATTTCGATTGTATTTCACACTTTAAGGTATTATTATTGGGAGTTAATAAAATTATCTCGTCTTGGTCGTTGGCAGATGTTCGTATCGCTGCAATCATGGCTTGTTCAATGTCACTTATTTCATAAGCTCCAGGTGTAATTTTTAATTTTTTAAATGTTTGCCATTGTTCTTCTCCATATGAAAAACAATTATTACTGTCGTCAATATTAAAAATAGAATTGTAACTGTAGAATCCCAAAAGTGCCAATCCATATTGGCTTGATGCATTTAATTCGATTGGTGGGTAAAAGTTTGAGCTTAAGACGCTGTTTCGGCCCGTCAGGGTGAATGTGTGTGACATGACTGATGGTAAATATATGCTGGTAGTTATTTTTATTGTTGTCTACAACAATTTAAATAACTAAATCTTCGTTTTGGCAACTTATTGGTACTTTCTGCACGGATATGTATATCGTTTATTTTACAATAGCAGCAAAATAACCTCTTTGCTACCCCAATCTCATCATTTTCTTCGACATTGTTTTGCTTATACTGTTTCGTACAATACTGGTACTTTAGAATATCGATGTCATTTTTTATATGTTCCGGTAGCTTATCCCACACTAATGCGATCTCTTTTGGAACACAAGCAATCATCACTTCTTTAGGCATATTTTGCAGTTCAGCCTCAGTCATTTTCAGTAAGCTGTTGCCACACCGAGAAAAGGCCTTTAAAGATGTATGCATTTTCTTATAGCTTTCACGATCCATCTGAGGGTTTACAGACATACTTAATTTTTATGTGGAGAGAAACTGCAAGCACAAATGTCCACACCAGACTGTGTCGAATTTTTGTTGTCGTTCATATGTATAGTTAATAGTTTTTGCTGCTTCAGGACCACTTTTCAGATATTGTACCAATTCCAAGGGTGGTTTTAAGTCACCAAAGCTGTCATAATATGTTACATGGGATGCTACCTTTCTATATGCCACCCAGTGTGTCCCCCTTCCCCGCATACTATCCAAATTAACAATTGCTGCTTCGTATCGTCTGGGTCCGCGTACTGGTAAGGAATCTCGCATAAAAACACCTCTAAAATGGGTAATTTTCATTTGAGTAGAATACTGTTCCAGGTCAATATTGGTTAATGGACGTTGCGGTAGGGACTCAATTAGTTTTTTGTATATCTTTTATTGCTCATGTATAAACCCAAACCGGATCGATATGGTTTAAGGAAAAGCCCGGCACCACCACTTTGTGAGTGCAATCGCAAAGAAGCTCCAGTTTTATTTTGTCTTTCATTTTTCACGGTTTTTAAAGCGCGCACTATTCCCGCAGCACCACCAGCTAACGACCCTAAAGCTGAAAGACCAGCAAATATTGGTATCAAAGGTAACAGACCACCCTCTTTTGGTATTGGTATAATTCTAGGAGTGCGAATTTTTCGCCTACCACCAAGTATTTTTAGCGATTTGCGAGCTGCAGTAACGGCTATTTTTGATGCTTTTATCAAATTCTTCTCCACAAGGTTTTTACCACCAGCTTTTTGTAATTCCGAACGTATAGGGCGTCTAAGAGCTGACCCGAATGCCATTTTCTGTACACGTCTACTATTACGTTTTCTTTTACTAGATGATTTTTCTTTTTCCTTGCAACTTTTTACACCCATACCGAAACGCTGTTTTGTTTTCATTATGTTTGTAACTAACCAAGCAGCAGCCTTTTCACTAGCGCTTGCTTCTTTTGATTTTACTCTTTCCCAAGCTCGCTGTTCCAACTCGTAATCGGCCTGGTGTCGAGCCTTTAAATTATTTTTATTATTTAAATAGGATAAATCGTGTTTTTGCATGCAGCATCCAATGGATTAATGCCCCGATCACCTCTTGCTACACGCTTATTTACTTTTGTGCCCGGACCACAATATTGGTAGCCTGGTATGTGTAATTCGAAAGGAAGACTATTAATTAGCGAATTAACTAGACCTTTCCCAGTCTTATTTGAATAACGAGAGCGTCCACTTCGTTTCACGGGTGGCATCTGACTGACGAAAAAAGTAACCTTTGTTTTCTTAAAATATGCGTATTGTATGTCTTAAACAAAAGTTTAATATAGACAATGTTGACGAAAAAAGTTGGGTCCGGGTCAAACGGAAACACATTTTAGAAAACATGGCCCATTGTTTCCATTATCTATTCGCGGATTACTCATTGGACCATCGAATTGTGGAAAGACAAATGTTATGATTTCACTGCTTACAAATCCTATGGGATTACGTTTTGAAAATATTTATATCTATTCAAAGTCGTTGTATCAACCGAAATATGAGTATTTAAAAAAATTATATCTCCCATAAAAGGACTTGGCTACTATACATTTAGCGATGCAACAAATATTGTGGAACCATCGGATGCAAAACCGAACTCTATTTTCATATTTGATGATGTGATGTGTGAAAAACAGGATGTTATACGTTCATATTTTAGCATGGGGCGACATAAAAATGTAGATTCCTTTTATTTAGCTCAAACTTATTCACGAGTTCCGAAACAACTAGTGCGCGACAATGCAAATTTTATTATTATGTTTAAACAGGATGAAATGAATTTACGTCACGTATTCTCCGACCACGTTGCACCCGATGTTACTTTTCCACAATTTCAAGAAATGTGTTCTAAATGTTGGGACAATAAATACGGTTTCTTAGTTATTGATAAGGATAGTGACTTAAATTCAGGCAGATATCGAAAAGGATTCGATAGCTATATATATGTATAGTCCTTAAAGAAAATTATTATTACATCATTGTATACGCTGGGAAGAACATCATCACGATGAACGAACAAATTGAGTTAAAACGAAAATTGATTGATGCTACAGATGCTGTAAGGAAAAAATTTAAACAAATTAAAGCGGCAAATGTGAGAGACAACTTTGAATTGGAAAAATTTTATGAACCCATCTCCAAACCATTAACATCCATATCTAATGTCGTAAAGCAGCAGCAAACAAATCGTCAGCAAAGACCCAATGTACCAACAACTACGATGAAACAAACTAGCAGTACGAGCACACCCATGGTGGATTTATCAGGGCGGTCACCAAGTGCAATGGAATCCTTAACTCCAATAGCACATCTAGAATCCCCAAGAAAAAGAAAAACTCTGTTTACTTCAGCAGTGGAACCATCAGCAGAAGAGGTGTCAAAGACATTTTTACACCAAGAAATAAAAGTATTGATGATTCAAATTTATTAACACCATCTCCCTCAAACAAGTCGACATCATCATCATCAATTTCATCTTATAAGTCTAGTGGTAAACCATTACAGAATATTCTTGATTCATATTTAAATGGTTTTAATAATAAGCCTTCACTATACGATACAGTTTATGGGGTACATAAAAAACAAAATAAGAAAAAAATTGTATGTGGGCAATATGGAAATACGTTTTCAAGGAGAAAAGGTGTTATTTTACAACAACAAATTCGAAAATGTGGCTACATTTGATGGTCAACGTGAGTTATACGACTTACTCTTTTTAAAAACCCACATATACTAGGCAGAGAAAGTGAGATAAGTGAACATGTCCTACAAAATTATAAAAATATTTTGGTACTGACTGATGCTGCTTATAATAATTATAATAGTCAGAAGGGTCTGAGGGAAACCAAATGGAAAAAGTACACGCAAATCATAAAACCTTTAATGACCGGATCTAAACTAGGTGGTTCCATACGACGAAAAAAAATGTGACTGCAAAATTTCACATACCATTGAAAAAACAACTTTCTTCTAAGAAATCTGAATATGTGTACTGGAATAAACCCAAGGAGTTAGTGGACCGATTAAGATTGTTAGTTAGTTCAACGATGGCCGGTCATACTGGACACGACAATGAAATAATGTCAATTATAGAGGAACTTCGTGAGGAGGGTATTGTTTATTAGTTCATGTATTTGCCTATTTCCATCAGTAACTCACTAGATGCTACTACGGAAGATATGGAGCCCAGCGCAGAAAAAATTAAAATAGTTAATGAGCTTCATAGGTCGGCCAGAAAAAATTTCGTTAGAAGGCGTACAATAATAAAAGGATATTATGATTTGTGGCAAATTGACTTGGCAGAAATGCAGCAATATGCTGACGAAAATAACGGATATCGATACATACTTGTATGTATTAATTGTTACTCCAAATATGTATACACGAAAGCGATTAGAACAAAGACTGGTAGTGAAGTAACCAAAGCAATGAATAACATTATTGAGGAGGCTGCATATGCACCAGACAACCTGCAAAGCGATCAAGGAAAGGAATTTTACAATAAGACTTTTCAAACTCTAATGAAAAAGTACGACATCAATCATTATTCCACGTATAGTACGAAAAAAGCGGCAATAGTGGAACGTGTTATAAGAACACTAAAAAATCTACTTTATAGGCAGTTTTCGACTAGAGGATCCTACAAATGGATAGAGCTATTATCAATTGTCACAAAAACTTACAACAATACCATACATCGTACCATTGGAATGAAACCGATAAATGTTAAACCACATACCGATATTAAAGCATACAATCATATAAAAGTTGTACCAAAAAATTTAAATTTCGCTTAGGTGATGTGGTTCGTATAAGCAAATATAAAAAGTATATTCGACAAGGTTATACACCGTCGTGGTCGACGGAGCAGTTTAAAATAGCAAAAGTTAACATAACAAATCCGCCTACATATCTTTTGGAATCCACAAATGGTCAACCAATTATGGGTAGTTTTTTACGAAGCCGAACTGCAAAAGACAAACAGCCCAGGTGTCTATTTAGTTGAAAAAGTCCTTCGTGAACGTAAGAAGAATCAAATAAATCAGTTATTTGTTAAATGGTTAGGTTTTCCAAACCAATTTAACTCCTGGATAGATAACACAGATATTGTTTAATTTTTTTATATATTGTTAACAGATATAAGTAAAATAAATACAAATTGTACTGAGAAAAAACAATCTTATGTTTTAAAAAAAAAGAATACATAACTACCAATATAACTACTCCTGGCTAGAGAAAAAACCAAGAAAAAACACATTTTTATTTAAAAAAAAGAAGATTTATTCTTTTCTTATAACATTTTAAATGGTATTGTTACAAATAAGTCTATTTAGTGGTAGTATAAGTTATTTTATATTTTTGATAAACAATAAGCAATGTATTTAAATCATGCAAATAAATGTATTGAAATGTTTCTTGGCGTCTTATTTCCACCATCACCCTTAAAATAGGTTGATTTCAGACTTTTAGACCGCTAACAAGAGCATCTGTATGGTTTATAGTCAGATGAAATTCTTTTAAAATATGCTGTGGTTCTGAAAAGAACCGGTTTTTTTTTTGGAATAGTGTGTCCTATTGAAGCGGTGTATCACCCCGAGACAAAAGCACCGAACGAGGTGCCGGCCTGTATGGTGCTGGTCTTTGTCGTCGTCGTCGTCCACGCATATAGGCTGTCGTATTAATTTGTTGCAAGGCTAATATACCCCGAAGAGGTTCTGCAGGGGTTGCCACCATCGCTTGCTCTTCTGACGCCGCTGCCGGGGTTTGATTTTCTTGTTCTTCTTCTTCTTCTTCGGGGTGATAAATTTCCGGTTCTTGCCACACGCTGTCTTCTACCACATGGTTGTTAGGCCTTACTATTAAGACCGGTCTTTGAAAAGTTTTGTAACATTTTTTGGCGGATGCCATTCTTTTTGCTGGTGTTGCCATGTTAAACTCTCGACGTGAACTGATGCCGAGGTCTGAGGGACCTGCGGTTTTGTGCACCCATGCTATGCTCTGATTGGTGTGTTTAGAAATGTGTGGGTGGAGCTTATTTTTTGAACAAAAAGGCGACGTTTTTGGTTTCGAAATTAGTTCTTTCTGAAGCACAGTCCCATCAACATCACAGTTCTTTCAAAGGCAACAGCAGCAAATTTAGAAACATGTCAGATATTGATGAAGGCATCGAAGTTGACTTTGGACTTTGGGTTCCGGACGTTCAGAACGCAGATGGAAAATGCTACATTGTTTCTTACAACGTGGATATGGATGGGGTTAATACATGTAGCGTCTGTTATCGGAGACAGGCTGTCGAAAATAGAACTAACAATTGGATAAACCAGCACAACCGTTTTGAAATGCGATTACCCCATTTTTTTGGAAAATGTGGTCACTGCAACGCGCGATGCGTATTAGAAATGCCCACGGCAGTTTGTCTAATATGTAACCCACTGAGATAAATACAACTGACGTCGACCTATGCAGCAGCTGAAACAACAACAACTACTACTACCTGAACACCACCCCGAAAATCGGTTCTTTTAAGAGCCACAAAATAATTTCAAAAGATATTCGTTCATATTAAAAACAGTAATACTTTTAAATTTTAATATTTTGAAAAGTCGCTTGTTTTTAATACTTTAGAGTTTAATATTACTCTGTAATTGTTTCGTCTTGTTAGGGATTTCTCAAGCGTACGTAGAATATAAGTATTATGAAGCATAAAAAAAAAGATAAACAAAGTATTTTCAACTTTTCTACACACTTCTCTCTCTTTATTTAAAAATAGTACTATGGACTTTTAACAAATATAGTCAAACGAAATTCTTTTAAAAATATGCTTTGGTTCTGAAAAGAACCGGTTTTTTTTGGAATAGTGTGTCCTATTGAAGCGGTGTATCACCCCGAGACAAAAGCACCGAACGAGGTGCTGGCCTGTATGGCGCTGGTCTTTGTCGTCGTAGTCCACGCATATAGGCTGTCGTATTAATTTGTTCTAAGGCTAATATACCCCGAAGAGGTTCTGCAGGGGTTGCCACCATCGCTTGCTCTTCCGACGCCGCTGCCGGGGTTTGATTTTCTTGTTCTTCTTCTTCGGGGTGATAAATTTCCGGTTCTTGCCACACGCTGTCTTCTACCACATGGTTGTTAGGCCTTACTATTAAGACCGGTCTTTGAAAAGTTTTGTAACATTTTTTGGCGGATGCCATTCTTATTGCTGGTGTTGCCATGTTAAACTCTCGACGTGAACTGATGCCGAGGTCTGAGGGACCCGCGGTTTTGTGCACCCATGCTATGCTCTGATTGGTCTGTTGTAGAAATGTGTGGGTGGAGCTTATTTTTTTAACAAAAAGGCCACGTTTTTGGTTTCGAAATTAGTTCCTTCTGAAGCACAGCCGAATCAACATCATGAGTTTTGAAAACGAAAGACCAGTGAGCCGAGGCTCTTCAATATATTCAGCTGACACGGAGGATGGCAACCTTGACGGGATATTGGCCAACCTGGAGGAGTGGGTGAATCAGGGCGACGGAGATGTTGTCGTCGATTTCGACAATTTAGTGGAGGATGCGGAGATGGATGACGTCGACATCCAAGAGGAAAGACCAGGGAGCCGAGGGTCATCTTTATATTCGGATGACACGGTGCCCATTGCCCGAAACGACGACGACGACGATTTATGGGGAGATATCGAGGCGTGGATGGATGATGTCGACGGAGATGCCGTCGTCGATTTACCACCATTCCACGACCTAGTGGAAGATGACGACATGGTGGAAGAAGACCAAATAGATGTACAACCAATATTTAGCGACGACGACGACGAGGACATTCAAGTAGACATCATTGATTCGAATTATGACAGATATACACGTAGACCACCTAGCCCACCCGGACCGGCTGATTCCACCACAATGGACCCGCATTGGCGGGCGCAGATTGCATCTCGTGTTTATGTGGAACTGGATGGACCTGCAGATTCTACTGAAGATTTTGCATCAGCCATTGGTTCCCATGAATACTTCCCTGGTTAATTCATCCAAACCTCTAGGACCCACACTACGATGACGACCGATACAAAAAATCCGTCCTTCTCAGGACGACAGAATTTTGAAAGAAAGTTGTTAAATATTTGACAATTAACCAAAAAAAAAAAGCATACGATATTCTATCTTAGTATATTTTTGTTTTTATTCTGACAGTTTAGTAAAGAAATAAAATAGCTAAATGTCGGTTTAGATAGCATTGGCTTTACTTCATCTTCTTATTCAGATTAAGAATAAATATTATGTTTCTGGTAGGAAGAAGAAGAAGGAAGAGGTTTAGTAAATATGTTATATATTAAAAACAAAAAAAAATGTTCGACACTTTGCAACCGTCATTCTTATTTTTGCTGAAACGCCAACGCCAACACTCTGCCAACAGTAAACGTGGTACTTTCATACGGTGGCGACCTAACCCACCACTTTGACACTGCTACTGCTGGTGCAGTTGTAGGTTTCATCGTGTTTTGTCTCGCAATGATGCTGAGCTCTCATGGTACCTTTTGTTGCACCTGTGCTGTGCTCTGATTGGTTCTTTTTAGGCGATGGTTGGGGAGCTAATTTTTGAAGAGAATGTTGTATGTAGAATATCTATAAAATTGCTCAGATACACACACACACACTCACTATAGTAAAAGATGTCTTCAGCCACACATTTAGACTATACTAAATATGAACATAGACTGGTATCTTTTAATAATTGGCCGCACAAAACACCAAGTAAAAAGAGACAGAAGTTGCGAATGCCGGATTTGTTTATACAAACCATGGTGATGTTGTTCAATGCCCATTTTGCCATATTGAAGGATATGAGTGGGAGCCCGAAGACAATCCTATGAAAGACCCACTCATATTGGAGCCCGAACTGTCCTTTTGTAACCAAAGTCTCCAGGAAATGGTTTTGGAAGCGATGTTTGTGGGCTACATGGGGTTGAAATTTTCCCTAATTCATTGCCGGAAGGATGGTCGTTGCAGAGGTGGCAACAATGTAAGCAACAAAATATAATGGTTGAAAATGAAATCGACGTTGAGGATGATGATGGCCTGAATTCTACAGTATGTAGAATATGCTGACTTCCCATTTACACATTTCAAATTCAAAAATAAATTTAAAAAAAATAAATGTATTTTTAAAATATTCAATTTTTTTATTTTACCCAAAACACCTTTATCAAAATTTAAAAAAAAGTTGTTTGAGCCATTTTAAGAAAAGTTATAAGAAAAAATGACGACATTCACTTTCTACATATAATGGCAATTTAAAAAATTAAAATAAAAGAGGTAGAAAAAAAAACAAAAAAATTTAATTAAAAAAAAATGGTTTTAAGAGCAATTTTTTGAAAAAAAAGAATGATAAGAAAAATGATGGCATTTACTTTCTACATATAATAGCAATTTAAAAAATTGAAAAAATTCCAAAAAATAAAAATTGGAAAGTAAATTTCGCGAGGTAGTCGGCACTTTGCGGAAGGGACCACGTGGTAACCCTTCTAGATAGGCAAAAAATAAAAAGTACTTTTACTAATCGACTTTTTATAGGGAATCTGAGTATATAAAAAAATATATAAAAATTGAAAAAAACTGAAAAAAGTTGACCCATTTAAATAGAAGTTTTAGGGTGAAGGGGTGTTTTTGTAGTGACGAAACCAGTCGGAAGTGACTGCGCATGGTTTTTTTTTTTTTTTTTTATAAGTCCCGCCCGCCACCCGTCAAAAAAAAAAAATAAAAAAACATTAAAAAAACAGGTGTTTTGGGTAAAAAATAAAAATGGGAATCACCCCCAAGGGGTGTGGGTGCTGGTTTTAGAGCCTAAAATGAGCCGTTTTGAGTTATGGTTGTTTAAAGTTTCAGAGCCTGCGCATTGGCTATAATGTAAACGGCGCAAAAAAATGATACTTTTAGTTTGGAAATGAGTAAAAGAGGTGAAACCTAAACTTTTCTGAAGAATAAAATTTTTTTGTGCAGTGTTGCCAAGTGTATCAAAAAATTGTTAAACATTGCACAAAATTCAATTTTTTTACTTTTAATTTTTAATAAAAATGAAATCTGAACTGTGTAAATAGGAATTTTGTGGCTTTTTATGAGCTATAACTTTTTTGATAGGGTGTTTTTTAAAGTCAATGCCAGGCGCATTAGATGCTATAGATGATTTTATAAGCCTATAGGTATATAAAATATAGATTTTTAAAAGAAAAATTGACAATTTATTATTGGATATTGCTAGAAAGAAATAAACAAATTTTTTTTCCTATAACTGTTTTCGGCTAATACACCAAACTGATATAAAAATTGAAAATAGCAAAAAAGTAATAAAAATTCCCTATAGTGAAAATAAAACACAACATATTTTAAATAATTTGATTTATTTAAAAAAAAATCACAAAATACAAAATACAAATTTACTAATATTTCAGTCATTATCATGTGTACAGAGCTTATTAAATAATGATAACTGCTGACGGCTCTTTGCAGCATCTAGTTTTAAGTCCATCAGCTGTTTTTGTAATTTAATAAGCTCTGCCTCACACTTCCGCACTCGCTCGTCTTTTTCCAAAAGTTCTTTTTTAATGTCTTCCCGCACTTTCACCATCGACGAAAACATCGAGCGCCGTTGACTGCAGTCGATTTCCTGAAGCCATTCTGGTCCGCTGATCACTTGTTTGTTTGTTGTTGTTGTCACCCGCTTACGTTTAACGGCCCTTGTCGTAAATATGGGTGACAGTGGGCGTTCTGGCGCGACCAAAATGGCATCTTCACGTTCTGCTACAACACTAGCACTAGGCAGCTGCAACTGACGACTGTTGTAAAATTTAGTCGCCACTTTCGTTGTTGCACTTCGAGGAGCCTCCAAAATTTTCTGCAATTTGACTCCCCTCACAGCTTTCGGTCTTTGCACCACCACCACATCACTAATAATATTTACTTTTGGTGATGACACCGCTGGTGCTGCTGCTGCTGCTGCTGCTGGTGTTAATGGACGGGAAGTGGACACCGTCGTCGTCGTTGTTGCCGTCGCTGCATTCTGCGCCTCGAATAATGTCGCACTTTTTTCGAGATCCTCCAGAATGGAAGAGCAGGCCCGGTTCATTTCTTCTTCTTCGTCTCGACCATCTTGCAAAATAAACGAGAGGTCTAGGTCGGGGAAGGGCCCGTCTTGACACATTTCCTCTGCCAAATAGGTTTGAGTTCTTGAGCCAAGCTCAAAATCTTCTGCCATTACACTGAGGTTCTTTCCACCACCACTCATATTGAAACACTTGAAATCTTGGAAAAAAAACTTGTAAACTTTAAAGACTGCTTGCAGCTTTAAAACTGAATACCTGTGCATAAAATCCCTATCTTTATACCACAAACTCCCCACTTCATTCTAAAGCCCCCACCACCACCACCCCTACTACATTCTAAAGCCACCACCCCTATTTTCAAACTCCGCCCACCCCAACATTCGGAGCATCAAGCCAAGGTCATCTTGTCTCGAGGTCAACCAGTTTCAAATCTTGGGTATATACACACACTATTAACCTTCTAAAACAGACCTTGACTTTCAAGGTGAAAATGTAGTATTGTGTGTGTGTGTGTGTGTGTATGTGCACAAGAAAATAATTAAACAAAATATGGATTATCATAATTTCTTTAACTATTTTTTTTAATAAATGCATTAGCAGGTATGATTAACCCTATACTCAAAATAAAAACACAACATATATAGTGAAATTAATTTATTGTAAAATAAATTATGGTAAAAATTACAATACAAAAATATAAAAAATGTGTGGTAGTATAATGTTGTATGCATAACAAAAATAATATGGATTTTCCAGTAACTAAATATTATCGGCTAGAAACGTTTCTACAGTTGCCAACAAGTTTTGTAATTTTCTCTCGTTATCATCATCATCATCGGCGGTGGCTACGACGGTGTCATTGTTGTCATCGGTAAGAAACGTTTCCACCACAGACTGTAACATTCGTATATTTACATCGGGATCTGTCTGGTAAAAATCGATATCTGAATGACCCCAAGGTAGAGTTTTTGTTGTACCCGGAATAATAAAACGTTTATCATCATAATGTGATAAGGCCACTTTGTTGATTACATCCGTGTAAACATCATGTAAATTACTCCGAAATGTTTTCATTTTTCGGAATATCAGGCCGCCTTGTTCAACGATTTTCTGGTAATCCGACAGTTGAAGCTCCTTCTCGATTACCGCCGTTTTTATGCCTTTAGCTTTTTTAATTCGCTTTTTACAGATTTTACATAATAAGCTTTGGCTCCAGTACCGTAGAAGCTGACTATCGGATCACAAGGAAATTCATCTTTCATACGGCCAACCACTGATGTATTTTTTAAAATATTAAAATTATTAACTTCCGGATAATTGGATGTATCAAACTTATCGGGATTTTCTCTAATTACGCGGTAAAAATCATCGGTAAAAACTTTTAAAATGAGAGAATCCGTGTCAGTGTATAGTAATGAAGCCTTATCGCCAAATTTCGATTTAATAAAATTGTAAAAGAAATCATAAATTACTGTTTTGGAAATATCTAAAATGGAAAACCCGGCATAAATTGGTTTATCGTAAACTATTTTTAATTTATTCATATGAATAGCAACGAAATCCTCGGTAAAAATGGAGCTGCTGTTAAAATTGGGACGAGCAATTAAAGCTCTTGCTCCTGCTCTACCTTGACTATTTTGCCAATGAGTAACTAGTTTAATATCCTTTCTTTTATCAACATTCTCCATTGTCTTACCAAAAATCGCATTATTTTTCAATTTAAACGTATCTTTAGCAAATTTCGTAGTTGATTTATTTCGCAATTCTGTGTTAAAATCAATATATTCCTTTAACCATTTCTTTTGATCAAATTTTAAGATCCTATGTGTCTGCATTACCATAAGACCGTTTGAAATGGCTTGTTTTAAAGTCCTATAATGAACAATATACTTTTTTTTATCGTTTAAATTTGGTATTAATTTGGGTAATTTTGAAGAAGTCGCGTCCGTGGGTGGTTTAATATTTTCGACTAGAAACGGAAGATCGGCATGAGCGTCGAATAACTCATTTGGATAATGTACATCCACTTCCAGTATGTAACCTTGTGGACTGTCATCATCAATATTCACGATATTTAAATCTAATATTTCGCGTTCTGACAACCATCTAAAACCGCCGTATGGTAATGCTTGAGACATACTATGACCATATAAATTTGTAGCATCCAAATACATAATAAACGAGGATGGTTCTTTAGGATCAAAATTTGGTAAATAGGAATTATTGGCAATATGCTTCCTTTCTGTACACTGACTTATACCGCCGCGTATAGCTTTTTAAAAAAATGCACCATATCTATGTCGGTCAAAAGCTCCAACTCTACCTTGGTCATGCGCAGCATACAATCGAATGACAAACTTGGTAGGGTATAATAGTGCGCAGGATCTAGTTTATCCACATTTAAACATGAATCGCGGAATTGTTCAAAGACATCGCATAAAACTAAAACGTCTGACTTGAGATATAAATCGGAATAATCGCCAAGATTCCTACACCCAAACATGCGCCATACTTCTTTAGCACGCTCATAACTTTCGTCACTGATATGCTCTTCACGTAAATTGTCGTAAAACTGAGTTTTTGTTGGAAGAGTTGGGTAGCGCATTTTCAATTGAATCGATAAAACTGTAGGGAAATACCCCCTTTTTACGCATCATATTGAACTGATCATTGTTGGGAAAATGTTTACGCGTCTCACGAAAATCGTCAATATTTAAGCCATTACCCAAATTTTCCAACGATGTAGACAAAAATTTAAAACTGTCAATAAACCGCAACTTTAAATATTTTTCTTTTCAAAGTGCCGCTCTTGCGGTCAACATAGTCGTGGACGTAAATGCTCTTGGTAAACGATATATACGTTTCCTTACTTTGAGCTATAACATTAATTTTGTCCCCATATCTACACAATTCTTTTATAAATAAATGGCTATCGTAGCCGCTTAAATTATGAAATATTATCGGAACGAAATTAGGTAATTTATAATTTAAATTACAAATTGAATGTGCAGCACCAAATCTTTTGTTACCCGTAATATGACAATGATCTTTTACTTTAATATCATCTGTTTTAAAGGGGCCTTCACAAATACCACAAAACTGGGCATTTTTAAATTCCTCTTTCTCAACCGCGGTTAAAGGTTTCATTGGTTTAATGTCTTTCATATAGGTATTATACAAAGACCTTAAATCACTTTCTAATCGGTCAACAAAAACTTTGGCCGCATCATTACCACGATATAGCTCAAGTTTGGAAATGGTATCGTCAAAGAACATTTTATTATGTATGCAAAAGAGTATGGCTCATGTTTGAAGCTTTTCAAGGTATAGGAATTTTCAGGATTAGGGGTGACCGTTTCAATTGGCTTTAAGACTGATTCGAAATCCGCGTATACAATAAACGGTACGCGCATTTGTTTTTCGATGTTTTCGAATTTTAGTATATTTTCCGGCACGGTGTTTCCAAATTTATCTAGTTTTATGTCCACTGAGGGTGTTAATGAATACACATGGTTACAATCAAACTGTTGATGTGATGTTAAAGCAGCTGATGAAGTAAAGTGAATGAGACAGCCATCGCAAAAGTACATTTTATGTTTATGCGCTGAGATCTGAGCAGAAACTAAGGATGATAAATTCTTAATCCAACAGTAATGACTTTTTGAACAATTTACGTCACACATGTGATCTTCATCATCATCTTTAATACCACAATCTTTTGTGATAAGCAGCAAATTTACATGTCTTAATAATTTTTTGGAGCATACCTCAGTGGACCTACAACTTCATATTTTATTTTACCATGTTCAAATGTGGTTTCTAGACCATATACATTCACGGATATATTATTATGTTCTTCAAATGTTTTAATATTACACAATTTAACTGGAAAATCCATACCTGTTAAATTAAGCACAGATGAAAAATGTGGATATGATGTCGTCTGGTTGGATGAACCACTCGCTGGAAATAGAGCAGATGTTATGGCCCAGGCAAAACAGTATTCATCATTGTTCCTAACATTAATCACAGCTCGTTTTAGTTCTATGAATCGCGGCAAACTGATGTAGGAAGATGCACCTACGGGTGCATACTTGTTTATGTTGACTTCTAAGTATAATATTCTTTGCAGCGCCCACCCTGCAAAAAACAAAATATTTTTTTAGTTAACTTATTACTACACTTAGATTTGTTTTTAACATACCTGAATCTTTTTCCTGAAATTCCGTTGACTGGTTCATCATTATCTCGGTAAAAGATTGAAAAACTGCCTCCCAAATCACTTTTCAACTGTCACAATATGGTTGGGGGTGTTGGAAGGATTTCTCGCTAAATATATCTTGTGATGGTAACAGATACAAGCCAACAGAAATCATGTTTATTTTTAATGCGTGATGCACCCGTAATGCATCGTTTATCACTCTAAAAACATTGCACTTAATTTCGTTGAAAAATACCGCATAATCCAGATGCTCGGTATCACTGCTGATGCGGTAAGTGGCAATTCTGCTTTTAAAGGCGCTTTGTATTAGTTGAACATTACGGGACACTGGCACACACATTATTTCTATGCTGCAATGTTCTTTGATGAGCTAATCCCATGATTTGATGGAATATCTATTTTACATGCAACACAAGTTTCCATCTTTGGCGTTGATGCCACCGTAACACCATCTATACACATTCTTTTTTCCTCCAGGCACATTTAAAGATCTTTCCAAACGACACGATTCCCTTTTATGACGATTCATATTGTAATTACGTGTAAACACCACACCACATTCACAAACGTAACCCATTTTAATTATTGTGGTATGCTGCTGCGGCTGCTGTACTGATAACACTAAACTCGCTGTCGAATTCTGAAAGCAAAATACTCCTCATCCTACTATATATAGGGAAACGTTCACGCACAAGTGGGTGTGGCCAAACATATCAAGGTTAAACATAGTCGGGAACAAATCTCAAGGCCAAGTTTAAATCTCAAGGATAAAGACAAACCAAGGCCAAGTTTAAATCTCAAGGCCAAGGACAAATCTCAAGGTCAAGGCCAAGTGGGCTGGACCAAACCTCAAGGTCAAGGGGCGGGGCATGCGCACCAAGGCCGAGAGGCGGCGTGGCCAAGGTCATTGGAAGGGAGTGGGGGGAATATGCCTCTCTGGCTAAGGTTCCCTACTAATGACTTAATATGAAAAAAAAAGTTGGTTGAGATATTTCTAGTAAATAAAATATATAATTAGGGTATTTTTTTATTTTTATTTTTTTGTTTTGACTAGCCTACAACACAACCTCAAACTTTCGGGATATTTGCGTTTACATGGTTTAGTACAACCAAAGAATTAATAACTACAACGTGCTAGCACATACAAATGCTAATGTAATACACTAATGACCTAATGCATCTTCATATATTTTTTGGTTGCACCAAACAACCTAAGCGCAAATATCGCTTGAATTACTTGGAATCGTTTTTGAAAAATAAATTTAAAAAAACCCAATTTAAAATAAAATAAAACCAAACCAACCAAAAGATCAGAATTAGTAAATAAATAAATAAAGAAATGAAGGTTTAATGCAGGGGCGGTCATATCGACTTTCTCAGGTGGCAAAAACAAAAATTTTTAAGGAAGTTCAAATTTTTTAAAGAGCAAAAAAAAAATCCTCTAACTGCTTTTTATTGTTTTCACCTCATTCATTTTTTTATAAAATTATACAAAACCTCCTTCCCACGTATTTGAAAAGGTCCTCACTCTTCAATTCCATTATCAGCCTCCTCACCCCTCGGACCAACCTTTGGAGGGGGGACCCTCAATAAATGCCCATATTTGCCTTAGACACGTATGAAACACAATAAAATAGAAAGGATGTCGCCTCCAAGGGGGGTATTGCTCCCACCACTCCCCCTATGACTGCCCCTGGTTTAATGTCATATGTTACTTAAGAATTTAAAAAAAATAATTTTATAAGATATTTTATTTATTTTATTTTTAGTGGGCTTTATTTTTTGATGTCAGTTTTGGATTTTTAGGATTATTTTTTCTTTAAGTCATGTTTTTATTTACACTGTGAACATACACTAAAAACACTACTTTGCCATACTAAAAAGAATTACTGCCTTTTTGGAAATGCTACTCTAAATTCATAAGGCTTAATAGTAAAGTCTGTTAATAAAATATATGCACGTGTTTTAACAATTGTCAATGTTTCCCAAAATCTTACCATCAAATATATTAGATACCATCAGATTCTAACTTGGTTCCAATGAAAACCACTATGAAGGTGCAATTTTTCACATAAAAATACAAAAATCGGTCCACAATTGACAAAGTCATTGGTGAACTGAACATACATTAAAAATACGTGCGTACCTTTAAATTAAAGGTTTTTGCTCAATTTTTTTATTCGATCCCACCCTCAAATCCTGACTTTGTCCTAATGGGACCATCGAGTTTTAAAATAAAGCAGCGGCGGCTAGTGTTGGCCATTTTGGTGGGCACAACCCGCACCATAGGTAAAAACTATTTTTTAAAATTTTATGTAGGCCTTTTATTTTAAGCAATTATTTCAAATTTAGTGATAATATGTGAAATTGTAAAACAAATTATGATTGTAAGTGATTTTATAGACTCTAATAATTAACAATTAAAAAAATATATATTAGTATATTTAATAATGGTGCGGGTTGTGCCCACCAAAATAAAGTGCTAAGTGTGTTTTGTAAAAACTAAGGCAAGCACGCGTTGTTTAATAATTTAAAAAAGCCGCAAAAGTTTTGGTGTCAGTCCCTACCCTTTATATAAAATGTGCATGTCACATCATAAAAACAGGATAATACCAAAGCTGTTATACCCCCCTAATAAAGCGTAAATACTTTTAGCCCCATTTTAAGAAGGGATAAATTCTATGTTTAAGGATGATCTTTGAAACTTTAAAAGAATGATCTGACATCACTTATGCTTTATGTGACGTCAAATGGTGAACTTTCATGCACGTTGCAAGATAAGAGATATTACTGATCCCAAATCAATAGATATAAAACCTTTGTATCGTAAGTAACCTTATATTAAATATTTCATTATTTTATTAATTTTAAAGTATTCCTAACTTTTACTATATTGTGCAAGGACAAAATAGTTCTTCTATAGTACATAAGTTTTAATTTTCTGGTTAGTTATTATTAGTGTTTCATAAATTTTTTTATATTAATTTCAAAAAAATTCAAATAATATTTTGTTTAAACGTAATCTACCAGAAAAGAAATAAAACATACAATACTTTATTATATGGCTAAACATTTTTACTATTTTTTTTTACCTATTTAATAATATACCTTATAGGTGTATCTTTACCAGTTATTTTTTTAAAAACGTGTTGTCAAACTCTAAAAATGTCCATCAGACATTTCACTTAAAAAAAATAGATTTTTAGCAAGTTTATTGGTTGGTTTTTACGTTAACTGTTTACCACATTTTTGAGACGCAATAATTGGCCCAGTTCCCGCCTGGCGTCTTGTTAAGATTTTATTTTAATAATTTATTTAAATAATTTTAACAGAGAGCTCATGAACCTTTGTATCATAAGTAACTTTATATTAAATATTTTATTATTTTATTTCTTTTACAGTTATGTAACTTTTACTATATTGTGCAAGGACAGAATACTTCTTTATAGTATATAATAGTTTTAATTTTTTAAAAATGTTTAATGAACTTTTTATTTTATTCTGGACAAAAGACAAATAATATTTTGTTTAATCGTAATCTCCCGAAAACAAATAAAACATACAATATGAAACTGGTTACAAAAAGTCTTTAAAGTAATCACAGGGCTGGTTACTACTTTAAAAATACACACAAATGTAGAATTAAATAGAAAAATTGAGAAAAACCTTTAAATTAAAGGCACGTACAGGTATTTTTATTGTATTTTCAGTTCACCAATGACTTTGTCAATTGTGGACCGACTTTTATTTTTTTTTTTATTTAAAAAACAAACAAAATTATGGAAAACTGGGAGCATGGTCCAAAACTGATAAATACACAATTTTATTCTAATTGGTAATATACAAGGCGAGTTACAACTAAAAATATGAAAAATGACCAACAGTAAAGTACCTTTTATTTTTAAAAATAGAATAAAATTGTGTAAGTAAATGTTGTAAAAATTGAATTTTATGCCAAATATTGAAGTTAAAGCATAAGAGTAAAAATGTAATTGTCAATTTTTTACATTACGCATTACAACTTAAATAATGGGCAAGAGCGAGCAAAATTTAAAAGAATTTTTTTTTTTATAATATATAAATTTTAGTTTGCTGCCTTAAGCCAAGTAGTATAAAAAACTGTTAATACATAATGTAAAAAATTTATAAGTATAATGTTCTTCCTTAAATTATTTAACTCTCAAAAGTTTAATACAAAATTTAATTCTCTTTACTTGCTCATTTTTCATATTTTTAGTTGTAACTCCCTTGCATATTACCAATTAGAGTAAAATTGTGTATTTATCAGTTTTGGACCATGCGACTAGCTTTCCCTTAAAAGACGTTTAAAATTCCTCAATTTTTGGTTTATTTGCCCTCTTGTAACACCTATTCTCGGACACGCTGTATTTTATTAACTGACCTTACTATTAAGCCTTGTGCATTTTGAGTTGCATTAGCTTAGGTACTTAGATCATATACCTACTAGAAACAGCATTGCTAAAAAAGGCAGTAGTACTTTTTAGTGTGACAAAATAGGGTTTTTAGTGTATGTTTACCGTATAAATAAAAATATGCTTAAAATAAAAAAATTGAACTCGCGTCAGTAATAATAATAAAACCTACTAAAAATAAAATAAATATAATAAGTAAAAATTAAATTTTGTTTTTTAATTTTTCTAGTAACATTATTTATTAAACCATTTTTTTATTTATTATTTTTATCCTTTGGTAGGTTTTATATGTTTTTAAGTTATTTTTATGTTTATTTTTTAAATAGAACTCCAAGTAGTTTTATCGATATTTACGTCTAGTTTGTTTGGTGCAACCAATAAATATATGAAGACACATTAAATCATTGGTGTAACTTTTGTATGTACTAGCACGTTATAGTTAAAAATATCCAATTTATTCTTTGGTTTAACTAAACTATGGTAACGCAAATAACCCGAAAACGGTTTTACGCAGCGATTTTCACAAAGAATAAGTTTTTGTCAGAGACAAGAATGAGACGAGTAACTGGTCCTAACAATTTGTCCATTGTATTTATCTCTTTCTGGTTTAACGCAAGTTCCAATAAATATGTCTTTATCTTTCATCATGGCAGGCTATCGTAGATGGAGCAATCATCGCTTTGCCCTGGTTGCCAAGTTCTTTACAATTTCTGCATGTAAACTTTAATGTCCTTTTTGTCTCACATCTAATTAAGAGAAAGAAAATATACCATGAATCGAATATTTTTAACTTGACAACGTTGCCGCAGGCAATCACGCCGAAATGATAATCGATATTTGTGTTTGATATTTTTCAATGGCCGATTTGTTTCGGACAGTTTGTTTACATTTTCTGTGACTTATTGTGTGTTTCGTGGTTTTTTACCTTTAATTGGACTTTGAATATTGACTTTTATTAGTGATCACAGTGTATATATTAAATTTGTGCTTTTCAACAGATAATTTAAGGTAATATTGACATGGTTATCTGTAAGAAAAAATCTTTATAAAAAACCAAATAAATGACATTTTTAATTAGGGTGTGTGTAATTATTGAACTAAACCCCAATATTTTATATTAGTAGGAAACAAAAACAAGTACCTAACATTAAGGGCAAAAATAGCACAGCTATATAATTTGAAATTGGCGGGCAAACGATAAAGTCGACTCACGCGCCATCTGCGTTTGCCTTCCTTGAAGACAGACAAGGAAGGCCCAGCAGCTATCTCTCTCTCGGATAATTTATTTACATTTAGTTGCTCGTCTCATTGTTGTCTCTGTTTTTGTGTAAAAAGATGGTAGATCTTACTATGGTACACACAGAAAAGATGCGAAATTTTAGAGATATTCAAGGATAAATTTTACAAAATTCTGTAAAAACTATATTAGGTTATTTCTAAAACAAAAAAATATTTTAATATTTAGTAGTCGTCTTTATATTTTGCCCTAATTTCATTAATTTTATTTATTTTACCAACTAGAAATAGTTTACCAACTTTTTTAATGGTTAGTCATTGTTTGCTCTTGGCAAAATTTCCCAAGGTGATGCATATAGATTAAGAATCACCCTCTTTATTGCAAATAGTTTGTTTAATTTTAAAAATCCGAATTTTATTTATTATTAACTTTTTATTTTAGGTATACTTGGTTAAATCCTATTATTTAAACATTGAAAAATATGTAATTTCTCCTTGTAATATTAATTAATTGACACCTTGTATAATTTGGAAACAGTAACATTAAAATAATAAAATCACTGCTAGAAATAAACCAATGTTAGCGTAACGCATATTTCATGTAATAGGAATAAAATTAAAACACACAATAAGGGGGACAAAACCTCAAATTATTGATGATAAATTTTCCAGAGACTAATGCATTTTATTAATCTTTCTATTACAGGATACAACAAACTGCTAATTTATTTTAATTTTTAATTACAATAGAATTTACTTTAACCCCTGAATTACCGAAATTTTTGGAATATTTTTTGCCTTTAGTTCTGAACAAGGTTAGTACGCCAGACCCGGAGACAAGGACCGAAGCAGTCCCATCCTTTCTAGATTGGCTTTTGGTGTGTACTCAACAAAAAGACCATTTAATATCTTTAGTTCTTTATTAAACCAAACTTTTTTATGATTTGTTTTTTCAATAAAGAATGTTCAAATTCTAGAAATTCTGATGTAAAAGCAGGTATTTTGTAAGATAAAATAAAAGATTAATTTGAGTTGGACACTACAATAAAATTAACCTTACATTTTTCGAAGATTGGTTTATTATAAAAATACATATATTTTATTATAATATGAACAGTTTTTTGACAATAATATAAAAAATCTGGGTCCATTTTGACTCATTAGGTTTTAATTTCTTCCAAAGTCCAAAAGGATCACCTGGTCTCTCATTGGAATGTGTTTGCCTTGGTGATGTATGCGAGCGATAAAGATGTTATTGTGGGGACCATCCAGTTATTGTTGTTTTGTTTTCATCACCTGTTTAGACAGTTAAACTACTGGCTTTGAACCGTTGAACCTATAAGATGACCCAGCTTTTGCAAGGTCATCAGCTTTTTTATTGCCTTCTATTTTCAAGTACCTCTAAAGAAACCTACAGGAGTTGTACCATTTTATTCCTGGCGGCAAGTTATTTAAGATTGCTTAGGTAATTTATCGTGATTTTAGATGTAAAAGCTCTTTAAATTAATTCATTGTTAAAAATACCCTGTACAGAATTAAACAATATTACATTTTTCATGTTTAAGATATAGAATTGCTGTAAACGACAAAAGAGTAAAATTTGTAAAGATTTTTTAATAAAAGATTAAGAAAAGTTGGTTCTTTAATAGGGAATTTCTATTGAAATTGTAAAATAATGGCTTGCCTGCGTCAACATCTGGCATCGGCTAAGCAAAGAAATTTTCTGAAAAGGGCAATTATCAGCGAATCATTTCACTTTTCTAATCACATCGCATTAAACAAACGGACGATAATTTTTTAAGTTTAACAATTCGACGAAATAATGTGGCTGATCCAGATATTATTATACATCATAAAAAATTCTGGTTTTAGCTTTTCCACATTTTGGTATTAATGTTCGTAGATATCCCGAAAGCATTTTCTCAGATCGTAGGATAAATCAAACATTTTCTTAAATGGCCACCTAGAGATCCTGATTTAACGATCGTGAATTATTTACTCTGGGGTATCTTAAAATAAGGGTTTATTAAAATAAACCTAACAATACCAATTGAAGCTGTTCCAAACTTCATTGATGACTTTATCATCGCCTTGGGACTTGCGAAGCTAAGTGTGTTAGTAATTTTTAACATCTATATTTTAAAAATTTACTGATTAGAATTTAAAATATAGGTAACGTTGATAAAAGAGTTTAATACACCTTTATATAGGGGATCAGTCAAACTGTTGTTTCATTTAAACTTCTAGTAAAACCCTGCCTAAAGGGCTAAAGTAACAAGGTCTAAAATATATTGTTTAATAACTTTTTCATTGCCTTCTTTTTTGAGTGTCCAAAAATCCACGAGAGTTGTATGCTGTTATTCTTGAAGGTGATTTCTTAAAGATTACTTAGACACTTAATCGTGATTCTGAGAGCTTTTTAAATTGACTTAACCTTAAAAAATCCCTGTACAAAGAAAAACTTCAAAAAATGGTCTGGATTTATAATATATTTTTTTTAAGTTTAGGATATAAACTTGCTGTTTACGACAAAAGAGTAAAATTTATAGAGAATATTTAACAAAAGATTAAGAAAAGTTGGGCCTTTAAAAGGGAATTTCCATTGTAATTGTAAAATAATGGCTCGCCTGCGTCAACATCTTGCGTCTACTGAACAAAGAAATTTCCTGAAAGGGGCAAATTAACAGCGAATCATTTCACTTACCTAATCGCATCGCACTGAACAAACAGACGATAATTTTTCCAGTTTAACAACCCGATGAAATAACGGCTTTAATTAAAAGTTAAAGAATCCTAATTTCAAGTGGTTTTATGTTTGTTTCGCTTTAGCAGAGGCATTAAAGAAGCTTAGCAGTTTGTTGGCCAGCATTTAAGAATGTTATTAGAGGAATCTTGTTTAAAAATTATGACCAGTTACCTTCATTGTCTCAAGAGAATTTTTAAACTACATTGTCATGAGGTATTTACTAACTATTCAATTTACGAAAAAGAAATGTCCTTTTTTCGACAGTTAGGAAAAGAAATCCTGCTTTCATGTCATTTACCATCTCCAGTGACGGGTTTCTCCTGCCTCATAGGATTTATCAAACTTAGTGTACCGGGTCCATGGTGAATACAATGAAAAGTAAAAGTCTGTTATAAGTAGAACATATATTACCGGGATCCCGGGATCCCTCCCCTTTTACAGTCTCGAAATCTTCGAGATTGATCAATAAATGAATTTCCCTTTTCCCAAACAATATTGCATAAAACGAAAACCACTTAGTGTTTATCGAGTTTTCAATACCAAAAAAAAAAGTGGGCCATTTTTATTTTTCCAGCTGATTTTAGTCAGGTTTAAGCGGTCTTATCTGAAGGAAGTCATGTAAAAACAACACTTCGCATTACGAAAGTTGTTAGTATTTTGCATTGAAATATGTTGATTTAAAGTATCTTTCGAATATTTTACTTTTTATTATTTACAGGGTTTATTATTGCCTTAAGTTATTTGTATTGTATTACAATTTACAAATGTTTTAATACGATAAATTAAAGGTTATGAAAGGGTATGTTAATGTTGCAGAAATACAGTTTTGTTTTATTTTTCAAGGTACCCAATCCAAACGACTGTAGAAATGTCTGTCAAAAGAAATTTTGTATAAAGTTGATTTTGAGTTGAACCCCGTCCCGATATTTCGGGTTTAAAAAAAGCTCGGGATTATATCCCTACTTATAAGACAAAGGGATCTTCTTACTTGCCGACTCCCAATATAACTTGATGTCGATTTCACTGAATGATGCTTTTCAGTATGGTATCGGCAGTAAGATTGTATTTTACTGTCCAACAACAAAGTTGTTTTTATAAGAGACTGCTTCTCGTGAAATTTACCATTAACCCGTTTCTGGTAAATGACATGAAAAGCAGGAGTTTTTCTCCTAACTATCGAAAAGCAAAGATTTCTTTTTCGTATATAACAACGACAAAAGGGAATTATTTTATTTTGTTTTTTATAACTATTTAAATGTTGTAAAAAATACTTATACTTTAAACATCCATTAAAAATAGCATTTTTTACATTTTTAAGAAATCTAAATTAATACGTAATTAATTTATGTCAACAAAAAAATACTAAATATTTAAAATTTTATGTTAGGTAAAAGGCACAGAAACAATTTTAATGTCAACAAATCATAACTAGTAAAGATGGGTCCATATTTAGTTCATTCTGAAAGCGAGGCCGCCAAGTACACAAAAAATGATAAAGTAAACAAATCTTTTGAATGCACATAGCCTCGAACAGAGCCTGATATATTTTTAGATAAAAAATAAAAATCTATTCCTAAAACACGTATCACCTACTTACAAAACATTACCTTATTTCGCCCCTGTCCTATTATAAAACCGGTGGCACGTGGCGTGGTACTAGAAACTCGTCGGGTTAAATATTTTTGGCTGCAATAAATATATAAATGATTGTTCACAAAAGGATTTCTTTACTTTACCATTTTTTGTGTACTTGGCGGCATCGCTTTCAGAATGAATTAAATATGGACCCATCTTTACAAAGCCAAGCTTGAATATTGGGTCAAGCATGTTAAAACTATGTCTGTATAATTACACAAAGTTTAAAAGCATTAAAGGATTGAAATTATTAGAAGATTAAAAGCAAGTGACGTTAAGTAAAGGTTCTTGCTAAAATAGTTCGAAGTTCTGATAAGGCATGTGCGGGCTACTCCGTTAATAAACGGGAAGTTAAAAATATTTACTTTTTCTTTAGAGGAGTAAATCAGCAAAAAGTAACAATATTTTCATAAGATTTAATGCGAAATTATAACCACAGTTTAAAATAATAAATTTTACCTTAAAACGACTGTAGCTCGGATCAGGTACACTTTAGGATACATCAGAAAAAAGATTAAAAGCAAGTGACGTTAAGTAAAGGTTGTTGCTAAAATAGTTCAAAGTTCTGATAAGGCCTGTGCGGACTACCCCGTTAATAAACGGGCAGTTAAAAATATTTACTTTTTCTTTAGAGGAGTAAATCAGCAAAAAAGTAACAATATTTTCATAAGATTTAATGAGAAATTAAAACCACAGTTCAAAATAATAAATTTTTACCTTAAAACGACTGTAGCTCGGATCAGGTACACTTTAGGATACATCAGAAAAAAGATTAAAAGCAAGTGACGTTAAGTAAAGGTTGTTGCAAAAATAGTTCATAGTTCTGATAAGGCCTGTGCGGGCTACTCCGTTAATAAATTGGAAAGTTAAAAATATTAACTTATTCTTTAGAGGGAATAAAACAGCAAAAAAGTAACAATATTTTCATAAGATTTAATGCGAAATTATAACCACAGTTCAAAATAATAAATTTTTACCTTAAAACGACTGTAGCTCGGATCAGGTACACTTTAGGATACATCAGAAAAAAGATTAAAAGCAAGTGACGTTAAGTAAAGGTTGTTGCTAAAATAATTCGGAGTTCTGATAAGGCCTGTGCGGGCTACTCCGTTAATAAACAGGAAAGTTAAAAATATTAACTTATTCTTTAGAGGGAATAAAACAGCAAAAAAGTAACAATATTTTCATAAGATTTAATGCGAAATTATAACCACAGTTCAAAATAATAAATTTTTAACTTAAAACGCTGTAGCTCGGATCAGGTACACTTTAGGATACATCAGAAAAAAGATTAAAAGCAAGTGACGTTAAGTAAAGGTTGTTGCTAAAATAGTTCGAAGTTCTGATAAGGCCTGTGCGGGCTACTCCGTTAATAAAGAGGAAAGGGAAAAATATTAACTTATTCTTTAGAGGGAATAAAACAGCAAAAAAGTAACAATATTTTCATAAGATTTAATGCGAAATTATAACCACAGTTCAAAATAATAAATTTTTACCTTAAAATGACTGTAGCTCGGATCAGGTATACTTTACACATCATGTTAACCTTAAATTAGATTTTCCGTAATATGCCATATTTTTTGAAAAACGTCTCCGTTAGTGGTTTAAGAGATACTTGGCAATTCCGTACCTTTTACTGAAAATCTTGTTTTTTTCATGTGTAAGCAACTAGTAAAGATGGAATATTAAATTTGTAAAGACTACCTAATTTAGACCAACCTTTATATCACAATTAAAAGTAATAAAACATTTTTTTTTTTGAGACATCAGAAACAAAAAAAATATGTAGTACGAAACTGCAATAACTGGTATAAGTGCTGTTTTACTAACCTGGGTTATACGGGAAGGAAGAAGTCTAACTGACGTCAGGAGTACTTTTATTATGATATAATAGTCCGGGAGGTAGACGACGGGAAAATAAGAATTTTAGGTTGGCTGATTTTTTGGTATGTTGTTCTCCCTCCCTTTCGGGTAGATCCTCGGCTGTCTGGCTGGCAGTAGCGGTTGCGTTGGCACCC
Organism: Listronotus bonariensis; assembly: GCA_014170235.1. Lineage (NCBI taxonomy): Eukaryota > Metazoa > Arthropoda > Insecta > Coleoptera > Curculionidae > Listronotus > Listronotus bonariensis. The sequence continues at coordinate 141,297 of JACEGR010001435.1, forward strand.
AGCTGTGACTTTTACATTTAGAGCTGTAACTGATATGTCAAAAAATGAAAACCTATGTTTGGTAAACCCACTTAAAGACAAGAAATCAAAAATTAGGTTACTTAAAATATTTTCAAAACCTTAAATTATTACCTGTAAAGGTAGAAAGCGAACTAATAAACGCAATTACTACCGCCAGCCAGATAGCCCAGGAAGGAGAAAAACATATAAAAAAATTAGCTGACCTAAAATTATTTTTAAAAAACATTGCTACTTTTTATACTATAAACACATAAATATTAAAATTTATTACCGCAGTTTCGTTTCGTTGTATACTATATCTATATACAACGTTTCGGTTTGCATTTACCTCCCACCGTCTTAAAGTGATAACTGTTATTATTATTAAAACCGTAACATTATCTATAGCTGGTTTTACACTTCTTGTCAAATAAGTGTACAATTTGTTTGAAGACGAAAGTGTAAATAAGAAATAATTTGACAAACTTCTTTGAAGCAAATATCTACGTCACCAACTAAGGGGATTGTTTCCTCATAAAAGTAAAAAACATGACACACTAATAAAATAACTATAAATATCTAAAAGTTTAGCGCTGTCCTTAAAATCTTTAAATAAACACACGATAAATTTGAGGTTAAGTATAGTTGCTGTCAATTTTTAATTCGGGAGGTTGGTAATTCTGCATTAAATAGTTGATTACTAAAAAAATAGGACGTGTTCTAATTCTTTAAACAAATTTGATAAAGCGACCTTGAATTTCATTGATATTCAATTTTCTGTTTTACATTATCAAATATCTTCAAGGTGAACTCAGTCCAACTTATTTGACAAGCAGTTTGATAATGGTAAAACCGACTTATCACCTTAAAAAAGTAGGCTATTGTTCAATTCTACATGCCAAATATCTTTAAGATGCCAAAGTTTGTAAATATTGTTTTCGCGGCTTAGAAACTACTAAAAATTTACGGCATTTTTATCTTGTATGATGCATTTTTTAAGCTTTGTAAACATTTTATTTTACTCTATAAAATAAGACTCTTTTTGTGTTACATTTGTTTTCTGCTTTAAATCTAAGCAGCTTATTTGAGTCACTTAATTTTAGTGTTGAAAGTTTAGGTTAAACTCTATGTATATTTTGCTTAGAAAGCTAAAAAGTTTTTTATTCAACCTAAAAAACAAGTTAAGATTAAATTCAATTAAAATGATTCACTTTTAATTTGACCCAGTTGAAAATTTTCTTTGTTTTGTGGACTAAGATATAAAAGCGAACGGGCCATTATTTTACACTTACAATGGAAAAATTCTGTTTTACTGCCTCTTAACTTTTTCTAATCCGTTACTTAATTGTCTCTATAAATTTTACTTTAAAAATCTTCATTTATCCAGCTTCTTTGTTTGATTTTCTTTGGAGATGAGAAATTGACTTACTTTGCAGAAAACCAGAACTATTAAAATTGAACTTAAAACATTTATAACATTAGCATATCATACCGGGTGATAATAAAAGCACTAGCCTATTATACAGGGTTTAATTTAATTGATGGCTAAAAATACAGGTATAATTCCTTGACTTATTTTAGGAAGAAAAGTTCATGTAAACCTATGTCCCAAACCTCTTAACTTTTGAGATACAGAGTGAGAAAAATCTATTAAATATCCCAACTATTCTTTACCCAATTTTGTTTTAATTTGGCAATATTATTAATGAAATTAAGGGAGTAATTTATCACTAACTTAATTACATTTAATAACTCCAGTGGTGTCTCGAGGGGCAACTAAAGGAATATTTTCAACAGAAAAACGGTACGCCACTGACTGTGTAAATGTGTGTAAAATTTTTGTGGTTTCTTTACATTAAGCAAATAAAAATACTGTTTATATGTCTCTAAATTTTTTTCCGTATCTTGTTTAGTTCAAAGGAAAAAAATAAAATTCACTTAATTGCACATTTTTAATCCATAAAAGAAGCATTGCGAGATCTTTTTTATTTTTTTAATTAGGGCTATGTAACAAAAAATAAAATAAATACCTATTAAAAATGGTTTATACCCGGTACAACAGTTTTTACTAAAATAAAGGTTTTTAATTTTTTTTGGTTTTTGAAAACTTTAACACCCTGTATCTCCAAAGTTAAGACGTTTAAGACCACAGTTTAGGACATATGTTTATATAAATTTTTCTTTCTAAAATAAGCTAAGGAATCATATCCAGTATTTTTAGACATCAATTAAATTACACCCTGTATTCCTGGATCAAAACATATTGCATACAAACCTTTGTATCATATATTGGGTTTCAGATGCCAATAATCGATATAACGACATCTGTCTCATCACTTCCAGTTTAATCGAAAGTAGTGTGAACTTTAATATTTAATAAAGCATGCTATATATTTTTCTTTAAATCTGAATTCTGGAAGACATTCCTGATATATTAACATAATAATATCGCTATATACACTTTAAGCCAAATAAAAAAGTTTAGAAGCAATGTGTGGAAAGCAGACGGTCTGGCATGTAAACATAGTAACGCAACTTCTTGCGGTTTTACTTGCCTATAAAACTTTTGATTTGGTATCAGAAATAGTTAGGTACTTATAACTAGTTGTAACTTTTTTCTTGTGAACGTTTGGCTACATCAGCTTTTGGTTTTGCAAATTAAAACGCTGATTCTTATCAAAAAATGTTTGGACAACTAATATGTAAAGCTTTAATTAATTTGTTTATAACTAACGCATAAAAGCCTTTTTCCTACGACCACTTGTGAAAATAGCAAATAGCACACTGATTTCATGCATAGAAAATGCGTTATATCACACTAGTGTTGCAAAGTACTTTACAGCACTAGTGTTGCAAAGTACTTTACAACACTGGTGTGATACATATTATGATGTCATTCTAAAAAGTGCTATTGGTTTTGCAAGTGACATATTTATTGTAGTGACAGTAAAAAAACTTTTTATTTACCTTAAACGGTAGAACCCAAATTAGCGAAAATCATCTTATTTTATATTTATTAAAATTTACGAAAAAATAAAAACATAAACAAAAATAGACATAACCACAAAAACAACTTTCACTGACTGGCACAGTGTTGTCAGGTAAGTAGATCAAATTATAAATCTCCCTTCTACCTTTGAGCACGTACTTTATAGAGGCAGCCTTGCCGCTTGACCGTTCGACCTAAAGCGCCAGAGAAAAAAAGCCTATAGATCAAATTCCTTCCTCTCTTTCTTCGTGTACTCAAACAACTAGTTAAATCTTTTTTAATCCCTAATTAAACCTAAGGCTAATACACACTTTATGAATCCACTTTCTTTTATCCATTCATAAATAGAATCAGACCCTTCCGACGTTGCCAAATGCTTTCCATATTTTGCATGGTAACTGACGTTTGGTAGTCGTTTTTCCCAACGAGGTTATAAAAGAAAAAGTTTCTTTTATAACCTCGTTGTTTTTCCTTACTTTTAGGACTTTAGGTTATGCATTTACAATTTTCATATTTTTTATATTTTTCTTAAAAATATGAGGAAAAACTGTTATTTTTACTTAATTTTATATGTGATGTGATGTTCAGTTTCATTAACTCTTTTTACCAATTTTACCCCACCCAGCACCCCTTTTCACTCCCCGGTCCCGTAAGTTTTTTTAAAAAAGGAATATTTTGGATATGCACCACTTACGTTTTATTTAGAAGAGTGTCTAAAATATGTAAGAATCGATAATTTTTAAAAAACACTTATAATACCAGAAACCCGTATTAAACTATTAGCGTTATTACCTAACAAAACCGTACAATTTTTATTAAGTGAGGTCCTTTTTAAATTCCAAAATGATAAAAGTTATATTATGCTTCTAGGTAGCTGATTTTCGATGTAAAAATATTGTCAAAACAGTATAATATAGCAGTGAGGAAAAGTATATATCACACTAGTGTTGCAAAGTAAATATCACCCTAGTGTTGCAAAGTTATCAATTGTTTTTTATTTTTTTGAACAGACAAACTTTAATTGATTTATTTTTTGGTGAATAATTTGTGGTCGTAGGAAAAATAGTGTTCAGCACTCGTGTGAAAATGACTTTCTTACACTCGTGGGTTTGTCGCACTCGGCTAACGCCTCGTGCTACAATATTCCCACTCGTGTGAAATTAGTCATTTTCCACACTTGTAATGTAATATACTATTTCCTAAAACTACACATGAAAATAGCAATATCACAGTTGTCGTGCATGGAAAATAACACTAGTCCTGCAAAGTACTTTACAACACTAGTGATATTCTATAAAGAAATGATCAGTTTTACTTTGCTCAGTTTACCTGCAAGTAATCCTAATTATTTAATTAAGTAACTGATGCCATTTGAAATATTAATAAACATTCAGAATAAAGTTGCCACATTGGCTGTTCATCTAGCAAAGGGACCAAAAACCAAGAAAGCAAGTTAGCCGCATAAGTTTTAAAAGAAATCGTATCGTATCAGGTTCAGTTTTCTTATTGTTTTTGTAAAGACACAGAGCTAAAATTTGATTTTTGGTAAATTATTTGTGGTCGTAGGCAAAAAAGTGTACCGTACTTGTGTGAAATCGACTTTCTTACACTCGTGGATTAGATGAGAATATTACCACTCGTATAAAATAAGTCGGTTTCCACACCTGTAATGCAACATACTATTTTTTATCTTTCATTTTTGTGACCGTAATATATGTTACTTAAGCCGCGTCCACACTAGTAAAAATTTACGTTGTGTGCGCCATGCGGCACAAATTTGTATGTGCGTTTAAAATTTTTGCAAGTGTGGACGAGTTCGCCGCATAGAAACACACGCAAAAATTTTCGCGACATTCAACGCACGCGATCCGTCGGTTGTCGGTTTTTTTCAACATCAAAGAGATTTGCGCCGCAATATTGTTTTAGTGTGGACGTATTTACGTTAACGCAATGATTTTAAAAAATGTTATTATGACTTGCTGTTTAGAAATTATAGAAGTTAAGTGATATCCATCTTTCTAATTTGTTCTAAACCCACCATTCTGTGACTATGTCTGATGCAAAGTTAATGATAAAAAGAAAATGCGCTACTTTTATCGTCGTGCAAAATCTTATCAAAAAAAAAAAAAAAAAAATGGAGGAGAAAAATAGAAAAAAGACGATATTGGATTAAACATTTGTATCAAAATAAAAAACAATTTGATGGCGTAAAGTTATTATATCAACTATTCTTGGATGAAAGTACTGGGCATTTCATATTTTTTTCGCGTATGTCTACAAATGACTTTGAGATTTTAATAAATAAGATTGGACCAAAAATTATCAAAAGGACACCAAGCTTAGAGAAGCTATATCCGTGAAGGAAAGGTTAGCTGTCACATTACGTTTTATGGCTACTGGAGATTCATATACAAGCCTTCAATATCTTTTTAAAATATACAAACAAAGCATATCATTGATAGTTCCAGAAGTATGCAGTGCTTTAATTGACGTTCTAAAATATTATGTCAAGGTAATGTGGTAGTAAAACTGGATTTTTATTTTTTTAAATTTATTGTCTTTCAAAAACAACATCTGTAAGGCGAAAACTTTAATAAAAACTAAATTTTCATTCGAAATAATACGTATAACACATTTTGCGATTTCTTCCCAAGCATTATTCTTTTTGTTTCTATGAAAATGCCACTTATCGCTTGGATCCCATAAAAGTCTTTGTTTTTGATATTCTTGTATCAGAAGAAGAACATCCTCTTTATTTAAATTTATCTTTTACAAAATATAAAATACTTGGCGAAAAAATATAAACAAATCCAGAATAACAAAATAGTATGCAACGCATACGATCACACACGTTTTGAGCACGAACGCATGACACACAACGTAAAATTGAACGTGGGTAGAACGTGAAATTTGCGCCGCAAATATTTGCGCCGAATTCTAGATTCAGCATACAACACATTTATTTACTATTGTGGACGCGGCTTTATTAAACGCGTGGGACATGAAAAAATCTTAAGGTACATCCTATTTACACTTTTGAGTCTTACATTTCACTAACTCGATGTGGAAAAAAGCTAATATGCCTATACTTTGGGCACTTTATATAGATAATAAACACCTAAAAAGTAACTCCGGTTATTGACTCTTTAAACCAATATAGAATGCATTTTTTATTGTGGTTTTTTTCACCCTTTCGGGGTCATCCCACCCAGGTCCGACGACCGCCCCCTAGGTGGTGCACTGCAGCCTGAAGGCTTATTGTACCTTGACCCCTACTCCTTCTCATTCACACACCATTCATTCCATAACTTGGATGGTTGTTGCTCGGTCCGCATCCCCGAGCAGAGAACACCGTGTGCCGCTGCCCGAAACACCGCTGTCGCCGGACACCCATCCAAATTATGGGCGCGCATTTCACTGCTTAACTCCGGTGATCGACGCTCGCCGATTCAACCGAAGCCGCCACAAGCGCGCGTGTGGTTACTACGGTGACTGACTTTTTCAACCAATAAATTACATTTTTGTTCAGGTGTTTTTCTTAATTTATAGTGTTCAAAGTATAATATGTAGGGTCTTATAGCTTGTCTAATATAGTCATTGACACCCGGTAGCATAAATAGGAAACCTACTGGAATTCGTCCAAGCATCGCTGACCAACTGGACTAGGATTTCTAAGCAATTAATGAGCAGAAAGTCAACTCAAATCCAGCTCCAGATCGTGACGTCTTGAAAAAAGGTTTTTCATTGCTTATAATGAAGAAGTCCATTAACTCGCAAATTCTTAGGTATTTAGAAAAACATAAAATTTTACATGACAGGCAATACGGATTTCGTCACAAGAGATCTACAGCAGATCTTCTTTCCTTCGTTTCACACAACTGAAACAAGTCTCTTGAGTTTCTAGGTGAATCCCAGATCGTTGCTCTTGATATATCTAAAGCTTTCGACCAAGTCTGGCATGACGCCCTTCTTAATAAACTTCCCTCCTACGGTCTTTCAACCAAACTCTGCTCTTGGCTCTCCAGTTATCTTTCTAATCGACGTATATCAGTCATTGTTGATGGCCACTCTTCAAGCTTTCACGAAATTAATGCTGGAGTGCCTCAGGGTTCAGTACTAGCACCAACTTTGTTTCTTCTTCACATCAACGATCTTCTTTCTTCCACAACCAATCCCATTCATAGTTATACTGACGATAGTACCCTTCACTCCCACTTTTCAGGTTCCCAAACTAATCTCTCAACCCGACTTGGAAAGCAAACGCAGGGCGATGCAGATATCTCTTTCACAGGATCTTAATTTGATATTGGATTGGGGCGCCAAAAATCTCGTTAAATTTAATGCATAACCTTGTGGGCGTCACATTTGAGAATAACCTTAACTGGCATAAACACATTGTATCTATTAGCCACCGTGGCTAAGCTGAGATTCCTTTTCCGAGCCAAAAGTATTTTTCTCCTTCCAATTTATACACTCTGTATGTGTACCAAATTCGACCCTCTCTGGAATATTGTTCTCATGTCTGGGGAATGGCATCCCCTACAACCCTCAGCATTCTTGATGCCATTCAAAGAAGGGCTGTTCGTCTTATTAATGATCCTTTACTTACTCAAAGACTTCCTTCTCTTGCCCATCGTCGAGCTGTGGGAGATCTATCGCTCTTCTATAGATACTTTAACGGCTTCTGCTCCGACGAATTATCCCGTATAGTCCCTCCTCTTGCAGCTTCCAACAGAGAAACTCGTGGTGCCGCGCGTATGCATCCTATAGGGTTCAACTGGACAGGCCCCGAACTTCCCATTTCGTTCGTTCTTTTATCCTTAGAGTTTCTAGACTGTGGAACCTACTGCCAGCGGAGGTCTTTCCTTTCTCCCCAAATCTTCAAGTTTTTAAGTCTTGTGTTAACAAACTTCCTCTTACCCTGCTTAAGACGCCCACGGTACGTTAGTATTTAGGCTTTCAGCCTTCGTGGATTGTCCAAAGATAAAAAAAAGAGTTTGAAATACTATTTTAGTATAATGCGTTTACACAAGTGTTATGTATTTTTACAATCGCAGTTTTCTACGAGCAGCTCAAACGAGCTATTTGCGTGGCATTTCGCTAGCCTACAATTTAGGGAAAGAAGTTGTACTGATATTTTTGAAGACATCAATAAATAAGGGATAAGTTGTCTGAAGAAAAACCATTAAATGATCTTAGCGGAACAGACCTATCGGATTAACCCGTATAGGTACATTAAAGCAAAATCAACGGCACTACAGTTTAACATGCCTATTAAGCAAACAGGCCTGGATTAAAATTATGTAATTCAAAAAATAAATGGTAAGTTTGTTCGCATTAGAGAACTTTTACAAAATGATGAGAAAGTACGAGTATCTAATATTCCACAGTTACTGGTAAAAAATTATCCTAGGTACATCCTCTATTATACTAGATGTTTCATTATTAAAGCATGCGCCGTCCATACTTGGAGAAATTTAATATAAGGAGAAAGTGTTGTTATGGGGTAATTATTAGATAATGATTAATGATCCAAGATAAATTGCACGAAAATATTTTTGTTTATACTCAATAAAATAATATGGAATAGGGAGGTCCCAGAATCTATAAAAATACATATAACCAAAATCCACCGTATACTAACAGAGGTTTAATAGGCTACGTTTGCATTGTGCAAATATATTTTGGATGGAAAAACTTAGGTTGTTCGTTCTTCATAATTGAAAAGTTAGTTATTAAAAAATGACTTCACAATATCGCTTTTAATTAAGGTCGTGCCTACCGGGTGGTGCAAAGCGCCAGGGCGCAATGCCGCGGGGCGGAAATTTTCAAAAAAGAGCGAAAATTCGTGCAATAAAGGGGCGGTAATTTAGCAAAATTTTGGAAAACAATGTAAATTAGAAATTGATTTTTTCCCTTCAAAAATATTTAATAAAAAAAATATATTATAAAAAAAGCAATGTTGAATTAAGAAAACAGTATTTTAAAAAGTAAGGCTCTTATTTTTTTTGTAATTGAAACAATTTTAATTTCTTAATTTACTAACAGACATTTACTTCTAGGGGCGTCCAAAATGTTTTTGCACCAGGGCGCAATTTACCTTAGGAACGCTTCTGCCTTTAATAATAAACATAATTTAAAGTGTTCCAAAAATGTATTTATTTTTCTCAAATAAATAGTATATAAGAGTAATGCTGTATTAAAGTAGATTTCCAATATCTTCTTGCTAAATAAACAATGAAAACCCATACTCCGATACATCACGATCTGGAGCTGTATTCAAGAAGGGGGTTTGCTAATTAACTGCTTAGAAATCCTAGTCCAGTTCGTCACCGATGCATGGAATAATTCGAGTAGCTTTTCTTTTTACTCCACCAGTTATAAAGGGTCCGCCATCTAACGTTTTTTTTCAAGTAGTGCTTATTTCGTGAATGGTAACACTTAGCTTATGTTTGATTTGACAAATAATTAGTTATATCCTTCCGCTGAACGAATATGGTTGTGTATACGCTTGAACAACGCTGGGAAATATGGCGACATTACTTTGAAAATCATGGTAATGTTGATGCCGATTTTGCCAAAAAAATATCTTTTCAGATGAAGCTTATTTAGATCTTGGCGGGTATGTAAACAAGCAAAATTGTCGCATGTGGGGCACAGAAGACCCGCACGCATACATTGAAAAGCCGACGCACCCAAAACGAGTCACTGTTTGGTGCGGATTTTGGTCCAGAGGCATAATTGGGCCATTTTTCTTCGAAAATGAGCAAGGAGTGACCGTTACAGTCAATGGCGATCGTTATCGGGCCATGTTGAACGAATTTTTGTTCACAAAAATTGAAGATGAGGATATTGGCAACATTTGGTTTTAACAGGACGGCGCTACGTGCCACACAGCCGAAGCTACACTCGATGTTTTGCGCCCTGTTTTTGAAGATCGCATTATCAGCCGCAGAGCTGATGTCGTTTCGCCACCTCGGAGCTGCGATTTGACACCGTTGGAGTATTATTTGTGGAGTGCCGTCAAAGATAAGTGTTACGCCGACAAGCCAGAGACAATTGACGCTTTAAAGGACAATATTCGTGAAGCCATTGGTGAAATACAGATGCACACAATCGATAATGTGCTTAAAAATTGGACCAATCGTGTAGGCTACTGCATGGCCAGCCGAGGCAGCCATTTAAATGAAATTATTTTCCATTATTAACCGGAAGGATTGTACTTTCAAATAAAAAAGAAATTTGACAAAATATTCAGTAGTTTTTTTTATATGTTTATTAAAAAAAAAAGTTATTTGGCGGACCCTTTACTTTAAATATCCTTAGGACTTAATTTTTGCGAACAGCAAATTCAAATAAAACCCTTTTTTGCCAGCGCGTCCTCATTACCGAAAGTGCAACAGGGCAGAAATAATACCCTTTTTGCACGACATAAAACAAGATCCCAAAATCGATAGTTAGACAAAAGAACCGGCACCGTTTTATCTCACGAAAAAGGGGCAGCAGCGCTAAAACGAGTCTGTCTTTCACTTTCAATTAACGCAATTCTAACAAGTACACATGCCAGCCTTGTCTTAATATTTTGCTTAATGAATGAGACAGGGACAAAATCTAGAGACATGGGTTGAGATTTGAATGCATACCTATTCTGCCTTTGTACTAAATAAGAGCCGAAGCCATTGTTATGAGGTGTGAAAAGCGCGCGTAGATTAAGTTGCTGATTATTTTGTAGCCCGCTTGAATTCGCTTTATTTACTGCTTAATTATTATTTTGTATACGATTCTTATTTTGGCTGTTAAAAAGTAATTAAAACAAAAAGCTTTAAACCCTATACATCTGAAATTTCATTATTTACCTACCAAAAAGATAATAAAATTTAGTGTCCGTGGCTAGTAATGAAATGGACTTCATAATTATAACTCTTTAAAACCTTTTTTAGGGGGATTCCTTTTGACGAGTCTACAACGAATATTTATACCGTTATTTATGAAAGCAGCGCTTTAACCTAGCCTGTCAATGTCAAATGTTTTGGGTGTCGGACTGGGCGAACCCGTCACTTTTTTGTCGGACAAATTTACATGCAATTTTTAAACATTTTACCAAAAATGGTAGAGCTTAAAGTCATAAAACCATAAGGCTCAAACTCATGTTTCGGGTATCGAACTAGGCGGGTTTCGCGACTGTACCCTTTCGAGTTTTGGCACAATGTTTAAAAATTGCATGTAAAACATTATGGTAAACTTGTTCGATAAAAAGAAACGCATTCGCCCAGTCCGACACCTAAAACATTTGAATGAATATTGAAAGCGCCGCTTCCATATATGGCGTTATATATTTGTGGTTGATTCGTTAAACCCCCTAAAAAGGTTTTAAAAGGATTCTTATAATAAAATCAATTCAGGCCCAGTACCAGGCATTCATCGGTACGACTCACTGATGCTCAGATGAATGTTTCGGTCGGCAAAGTCTGTGCAGCTTGTTGCAAGGATTATCTGTAATAATCTCATACCATAAGTTGCATAATCTTTAATGCGTTTTAAGATGGATGTAGATCACATCAAGTACATTTTAGGACACATTTTGATCTCGAATCAGGTTTTCCATAGCATATTTTAGGAAAATACATCGGCAGGTTGGTGGTTTAGAAAATACATTGGTATTTATGTATTTTTCAATAAAATTGAAGTTTTGTCATGTCCAAGAAATAAACGAAACATTTTATTTAAAAAAAAGAATGGAATTTAAAAGATTTTCTTTCGAAATGTAGTAAAGCTGAAAAACTGCAGTCAGAATGTTTATAAATACAGTGATATAAAAATCTTTTTAAATATGCTCTTTAAAAAAATAAAATAAAACAAAATGTTAATCTATTTCTGCTTCAGTATACCCCAACCGTGGACTATCTATATAATTATTTCCGTAACAATAGAATATTTTATAGGTTTTTATTTTATTTTTATAACTAATAAAAATAAAATAACAATAATAATAATATACAAAAACAAAATTGCCTTAACTTTTTAGATTTATAATAAATTTGATGACACTTAAACACTGGAGTAAATAAGGCGGGGTAAATGGGGTAATCCCACCCCAGAAAGGTTAAAAAATTGTAATGGTCATTAGTCATTACAAATGAGGTTGTGGAGTAGAGTAACCAAGTTTAAGTGACGGTTTTAAGGGTAAGGACCTTTTTTTTGGTCCGCAAAAATGTTTTGGCAAATTTTTGATTTTGCTATACAAAGCGAGGTTGAAACATACTTTATCCATTGCCCTACATCCCTCCCCTCCAGGAAAATTAAATTATCTACGCCAGTGCACGTAAAACTCGGCCAAAGATATAAAATGGGTGGTCGCCATATAGTACCATATTTTTTTAAATTTAATTCCTAATGTGTAAACGGCCTCGTGACACTTTAAACACCTCTTCAGCGTCGCGTCGCCCCGGCACCGGCTGTGTCAAAGTCAGTCAGAAAATGTTTTGTTGTCCTATTAAGAACAGCGTTCTTGTTGACAAAGCCATATATAAAAAAATTAACTGATTAGTAGTACAAGCAGAAATTATTAATTAGGTTAAAATTCAAAAAGTATATATGTTACATCGAATTTGTGTAATTTCCGATTTTACGTATTCGGCAAAATTTTGCTTAATTCGTGAAATAAACAGTAAAATTGCCGATTTCTTGTAATAGGCAAAACTGTGTCTTAATACGTGAACTCGGCACATTTATATTTGTCGAATACGCAAAATTGGCAACCAACACACTAGAAGCACAGGAACCGGTAAAAAAACCTGTCATATTGGGGTGGTCATGGTTTGTTGTGGTTAGTTAAATATTTTTATTTGCTTTATTAAGCAAGTAAAAAAGATTTTACTAACCAGAATAACCCTCGCCCTCCACCCAATGTAAGTTTTACATGACCGTCGTGGTGTTTCCAACCAATCAAATCACCATTTTTACTTAGTTTTGAAAAACAATATAATTTTTATATATTTCTTATTTTTTTACAATAGGTTTATATACTTTCTATTTAATTTTGCAAAACAATTTAATTTTTACCTATTTCTTATTCTTCATTAAAATATGTTACAAAATACGTATTATGTAAGTTGGTAATAAAATTAAAAAACCATTGTGCCTATTTCGTGCAAATAAGCAATTTTACCCGAAATATTTGCCTATTACAAAAAATCGGCAACTCTACTCGTTATTTCACGAAATTAGCAACATTTTGCCGAATACATGAAAATCGGCAATTACACAAATTTGGCGTTAAAATATACAGTGTGGACGTAAATAGCCCCCCCTGCTAACTTTTGTACCCTTAAATTTTACTTTATAAAATTTGGGTATAACTAATGGGAGGATATAAACTACTTTTTGACTTAAAAATCTGGACGCCATCTTGGAAAAAAATTAAATGGAAAGAAACATTTTGTGGCACATTATTTTTAAGCTCCTGATAAGTAATTTATAAACCTAAAATATGAAGTCAATACCTTCACGTATTACAAAATGGCGGTACTTAAAAATTGCCTAAATACCTGATTTGGATGGCCATGATTCCGAAACTATTAGAGTTAGATGTACTTAATATAGTATTTTCTAAAGCTCTTTTAACGATCTTTTAAATGGTGATACTGATAATAATATACAGGGTGGGACAAAAGTGTATTTTTTTTATATAAAAGCACCTTGTATATTATATGACCTATAAAAGAAGTTTAAACGAGCTTTAAGAAATTACAACATTAGGTTAGCACACATCTAACTTTATTAGTTTTTGAAATATAACCATACAAATAAGGTATTTGGGTAAATTATCAAGTACCGCCATTTTGTAGTGGGTGAAGATATTGACTTTAAATTCTAGGGTTATAAAGTTCTCGTCAGGAGCTTTAAAATGATGTGCCACAAGATCCCCTTTCCATCACGATGCCCAATCATAGAATACATTGCAACAAATTCAGTGTGTGGAATTGTTTGGAAGTGCAAAAAATAATGTATATTACCCGGGACTGTACTAAAGTAACATAATCCCTTAAGTGGTTGTAACCAGAACAAACTCTACTCGCGGAATTAAATGGGTCACTTTAGTCTCTTGGTATATAAAATACTATTTTCTCCGATCATTTAATTTAACCTTGGTATAATTAGTAACTATGGTATCACATTGTCTTGTGTTGTTAATTGACTTTGACAAACGTCATAAGTAAATATTGAAAGCATAGGTAAGGGTGATCGTCCGAAAAAATCTTTCCAGCCATGGCCGAAAACGTACATTGCCTAGCAACGCCATTTACCTACATAAATATTGCATTTTGGAGGTAAGAAAATGTATTGGAAATATATAGATTTCCGTCCGATCGGAGAAAAATAATATTTATTTAATATAAATAAAGCCTAATAAAACAATATACCTGTTTTGTTAACTTTATTTTATGTAAAGTATTGTAGCAAAACGACTTGTTAAATAATAACCCAGGTTAGTCGGTAAATGAACCGCGAAACTAGGAAACGTCACACTGACTAGAAAAGACGGGATCTAACGTAAAGCGAGAGATCAACTGGCTGATGGGGAGAATTTCTCACTATAAAGAAACGGGAATCTAGGAAACACGTTCCTGAAAGTCCCAAGAGATGAGGGTCATGCCCGGATAAGTGGTTGTCAAGAGTTCGCCAAAAGCGTGGTTAAGACTCGGTAATTAAATATTGTAGCATCAATAATATGTTAGAACAAGCGTATAACATGAAAATAAAGGTAAAAGTTAGTCAAACGTTTTAGTATGTTTATGATATAATGGTTTAGACTGTTGTAGCGGATGGAATTTATAAAAAGTATTTTATCTTCTTGCCTTTCATAATGACATTTTTTGTATCATTTTTAATGTCGATATGACACATTTATTGAACTGAGTATACAGGGCTTTTCAGAACTATGGAATTAAAACTTCTAGGGGTTATTTAGTGCAACCGTAGAAAACGTTTGAGTACAGGGACTTATGTCCGGAAAAGTGTCACTACGGAACTACGTCCCTAAGACGGGTTAAAATTTAGAAAGACGATGAATGGCCTAAATAGGATTTTATGTATTTAATTTTTGCCTTTTGTACATGATTATCATCACAACAATTGTTTAAAATGTCAATGTCAATGTTTAAATTTTTTTATTATTTTATTTATTAATTGTTTTTTTCTCTAAACAATTATATGTATTTATGTTTTATTTATTAATTGTTGTAATGATATTATGTACAAAAGGCTAAAATGTATTGCATTAAATCCTACTAAGACAATTCATCGTCTTTCTCAAATTAAAACGCGTCTTAGGGCCGTATTGCCATAGTGACACTTTTTTCGGTCATGGGTCCCTATTTGTTTGTTTACGTTTGAGCTGTTGTCATCAATACATCACAGTAAAAGCGCTAAAATGTGGTTTGCCAAATTTAATTTTTCCACTCTAAACTTACTAACCACAAGTAGTTGTTGGATAAGCCTCTATATTAAAGAATTATGTAATATAAGTTTTTAAATAAACAATACATATATTTTTATCATTTTTAGATACCATGTTAAAAAAATATGTACAAATATTATATTATTAGCTTTTTTCAAAAGCAAAGTTCTAAAAATACGTGATTATTTGTTAACTCCGGCAACGCCGCCCAGGGATTTTACTCCATCGTAAATAAAACATGAATGAACCTTTTCTAAACGCTTGTAGATGACGCCCTCTTTGCCTTGTCATTTCTGTTGGTTTCTGTCATTTGACAATTTGGAAAGCCAAAAGTGATCAAATAAAACTTATAATGCGTTTTTTGTGTATTCTCTAATGTTTGCTGGTGATTAGAAAGTGTTTTTAAAAACAATATGGGTAGGCAGTGCTTTGTTTGTAGAAGGGTATACTATTCATTTCCGCACCTCACTTTTCACAGGTAAATAGAGACCAACGTCGTTGGGTGCCTATCGACCAAGGTCAAAAAGTAAGTCCGCCATTTTCATTTCTCGCTTGCCTCACCCCCTTTGCCTATTAGGATTGCTGGCTTAATGTTTATCATAAAATTATGAATGAATCGTTGGGTCCATACGTCGTTGGTTGCACTAAATAAGCCCTAGAAGTTTGATCTCATATTTCTTAAACACCCTGTATAAGCTATAGTTCCATTATAGTCTTAAGAAAAAGTGATTCATTTATGAATCAATGAAAATAACTTGGGGCTGATAGAAGGAGCCAAAATAATGTTAATACTTCATTTAATACAGGTTTTTATCGCGCTTCCTTGTTCAACTTATAGTCGTTTAAAGTTGGAGCAAAAAAATATTTCAATTTTACTTTTTGAACGGTTGCCACAGTATCAATGATATTTAAACAGCTATACTCTGCGCACTAATATTGAGAACAAAAACTGAATAAATAATGTAATACATTGGTTTGAAAAGTCAGTTATCTTAGTTACTACAATAAAAATAAATTTTATTGTATAAATAAGTCAGTAACCATAGCTACTTACAAGGTATTTTTTTAATATAAAGTGCCTAGAGTGTAAATAATAGGGGAAACACAAAGAGGATTTTGCAAGTTACTCAAGCACGTCAAAACATTATAAAAGAGAAACCTTTTTCCCTCCTATGCACCCCTACCATATATTTATTCTTTACAGAGAGGGAGTGCGTTGAGGGTATCCCGTTAAATTGAAAAAAAAATCGATCCTTAAAAAAAAACGCTCTCTGTATAAAGAATACGTCGATACATATATGGTAGGGGTACATTAAAAGGAACAAAGTTTCTTCTTATATAATTTTTCTGTGGCGCTTAAGTAATGCGAAAAATCCCCTTTTGGGCTCCTCTACTAAAATAAACTCAAAACTAATTCTTCTTTCAATGGGTAAAAGGCTGCTCAGTAAGTGTAAGTTTTTCCATGCAATACATGCTTTTCTTGCAGAGGTGCCAATTTAAACTTTTCTTTTACATATTAAACTTTTTTCTACATGAAAGGGTTTTATTATCAGTATCGTGTACTTTTTCTTTATAATATCGCAGTTTAAAAATAACATACTAATCAATTTAACAGTACTTAAAACCCTTTGAATTTTATTACGTACTACAAAAAGATACAATACTTAAAAACAGTATACTTACATATGAACCATGAGGTTCAAGATGCTCGCAAACATCTTTTTTAAATTTTTATACCTGCTTTACCTACTTTTGTTATTTTATTCCAAAATCGTTCTGTGTATTTTTTTCGCAAATATTCTTTAAAAGTATAATAATAAAATACAGGCCGTTTTTTAACCTCATGTAATATTCTAATATTAAACAAATCCGTCCTTGGTCCAAAAATTTCTTGACGTTACACAATTTTTTCTTGTAAAAACCAGACACAATCATATTATGAATCAGACACTGTAAACAAAGTACAAAACGATTCTATATTGCAATTGTTTATTAAAGAACGCATATTGCTGAGATCGGACACGCTAGTATGCCTAAGTGCTGTCAAAGCCTGTAAAAATCGTGTCCTTGTCGCTGTTTTACCACCCATGTGCGAAGAGCTTAAGTTTTATCTAGCTCTGACTTTGTAAAATAAAAGTATAACAATGTACCATCAGATTGCTTTCTCGATTTTGATAAAATTGGCCATTTCTTGTTTTATTTTTGTACCCTTCAGTTGGTATAGTGGCTTCACCTTATTAGCCTACAAGCTGTTAAAATTAATGACTAAGATTTGACAACACCCTGTATAAATGTATAAAAATTAAAAGAAATATTAAATTTAATCTGGTTTTGTTTTCCTTCTTTAATAATTAGGCTGGAATGCCTGGAAAAATGCGAGGCTGCATATCTCAGTGATCGATAATTTGTTAGTCTGTTGCACAAAGTAGGTTAGGACAAAGTAATAACCAAAAGCAAAGGCTTTTTATAAAATAATGAAATCACTTTGAGCTCACTTCAAAGACCGTCCTAAAGGCGTGCACTCAATTCTTGCAGAATTTTTCATAATGGTGATTTTAAAAGTCGATTAAGCATTTTTAGTTCTTATGCACTCAAGAATGTTTTTATTAAGCTTTCTTTATTAAATTTAAAAAATAATTATTTAAATTAAACTTTTGTTTAAATAGGATTTAGTCTGCTCCATAGGAAAAGCATTATTAAACGCGTCCATTCGGATGTAAAAAATTAAAAGGGAATAAATTTCTTGCTTACTAAATATAATTATTACGGCACCGATCAGAAAAGAAATATTACAAAACTGTAAAAATATTTTTTTCTAGACCAGCAGGAACCTATTAGCAATAATTTAAATAACATTAAAATATTGGCACTTAACAACTTAAACGCAAATTTTACAAAACGGTAAGGCGGTATTCTTGGTAAATAAATATGACTTTTTTTTTTTTAATCAAAACTGCTGCTTTAGTCGGCTAAGTTTTGCCAAAGAGAGTGGTTGGCTTTACTATCTGTCTGTCGGAAGACCAGCAGAATTGCGTAAGTAATTATTATCTTTTAATAAATTATGATGTTTTAGATCGTATTTGACCTAAATTTTACTGTAAGCATAAAAACAAATTAAGAATTCAACTTGTTCTATCAGAAAATTCACGGTTGCGAGAATGTCATTTGAATAACTAGAGGTAATTAATATGTTTTATTAAATTTTGGTGTTTTAGCTCGTAATTAATCTAAATTTTACTGTAAGCATGTAATATTTTAAAAAAGAAATATAAATGTGCTATCAGATAGTCCAAAGTTTAAAAGTTCAAAGAATGTCCATCGGACAACCAGTAACTTGGATAACTAAATGGTTGTTCATGGGACAATTTAATTGTTGTTAAGTAAGATGGCCTAATGATAGACGCTTTGTTGGTAGTTAACCTACATTTTGATCATGTTGTTGTGGGTTTAAATAATGTAGACATAATATACCCATGTAGATTTTTTGCTTTACGTGCCCTGCTCATTGTAAATTAAAATTATGCCAGTAATTACTTATAATTTAATATAAATTCATAAAAACAAGTTCATAGAAATATACAATTTTTTAATCTTGACAAACGAAAGTTAAATTTTAAATTGTTAAATTTTTTTCCTGGCGAAAATCTAAAAAATACTAATGTTTTTAGAACTATCTATAGGGAATTTGTGATTCCTTTGTGTACGTTTAACAGGTAGACATCCTGTATAGATAACTAGAAATGAGTTTTAAAAAAAATCGAGCAAAATTCGTGTTGGCTAAAGTTCCACTTTATATTAAAAATATTGTGTGTATTTTAATAGAGTAGTTTAAAGGGACCAAAAATTAACCACAATTTACATTTATTAATTTATATTTCCAGTATAAGGGTGATTTTTCAATTTTACACTGCAGCTAATTTCATAATTTATGAACATTACAAAATTTTTGTTTGTAAATGCGTTCTAAAATGAATATATGCATATGACATAAATATAATTTTCATACGAATTCGTGTGCCAAGGCTAAACAAAATACTAAATATTAGTGTTCAATTGGCATGCAATAATTTAAATTTAATATTAAACCATAAGTTTGGTGAAATATATGAATTTTATTGACCCACTTAGGTAAAAGCAGTAAATAGTATTTAATTAAAACTACAAATTATACAGTTCATTCATGGTGTTTAATTAAATTAGGCAATTAAAACAGATGAAAATAACACGACAAGTTCCTATAAAATTTTTCCGTTTAAGCCCCCCTGCGGAGATATGATCCCCTAAAGGGGGCAGCTAGAAATCGATTTTTCGTGAATAACTTTTAAAGCGCTCTGTATAATTTGATAATATTTTAGTACGATGCATACTAGTAAAGACCTCTTAAAATAGTGCCCTTGAAACTTATGTCGCTTCTTTAGTTTGCCAGGGACGGACTAGTTTTCGCACATTATTGATAATATTTTTTACGCCCTGTATGGTGAAGACACAAAAAATATGTTTTTGGGTAGTTTAAACCTTTTGCTAAAAAAAAGGTACTCTTGTTTGACATCGATAAAATGAGCCGTTTTCGAGTAAAAAATTATTTTAACAATAAGAGTTTATTTTGTTTAATAATACAATATTTTATTTTCGATGTAATTTGTAATTTTTGATTCAGTATTGAAGTCCTCTCGTAGCAGGTCAGGAATTTGTTGCAAATGTTGTTAAAATAATGTTTTACTCGAAAACGGCTCATTTTATCGATGTCAAACAAGAGTACCTTTTTTTAGCAAAAGGTTTAAACTACCCAAAAACATATTTTTTGTGTCTTCACCATACAGGGCGTAAAAATATTATCAATAATGTGCGAAAACTAGTCCGTCCCTGGCAAACTAAAGAAGCGACATAAGTTTCAAGGGCACTATTTTAGAGGTCTTTACTAGTATGCATCGTACTAAAATATTATCAAATTATACAGAGCGCTTTAAAAGTTATTCACGAAAAATCGATTTCTAGCTGCCCCCTTTGGGGATCATATCTCCACAGGGGGCTTAAACGGAAAAATTTTATAGGAACTTGTCGTGTTATTTTCATCTGTTCCATACGTGTGCGAGAGATTTCCCACATTTTCCCGGACACCCTGATACCTGCCATAATTAAGATATACATGGGTCAATCAAATCACTCTGTCTCTGGTAAAAAGCAGAAAATATACATAAATCCAAGTAAATATTTTATTAGTAATATTTTTATTAGTTTTAATTTAAAAAACCTCTTTGAATAGTAATGGTTGATTTCATTTTTTAATTTATGGTCTTTTTATTAGTTCCTTAAGAGACTCAGAGGTTACTGAACCTGTTTCACAAGTTTACTCTTGGTCCCCGTGAAACAATAGTATCTGTAACTTCATATTACCAAAAAACGCTTCTATTTAAATAATTGTAATTTGAAAAATTATTATATGGGTATACTACTTATTAAGAAAAAAATAAGTACTATGTTTGTTAAAATTGTTTATTTACGCTTTTTTCAAGATATATTTGGTCCCAGAAAAACTTCGTCGCACCGTATGTCTGTCGCCATGCACGTAAATAATTAACATTTTTTAATAAATTATGGTGTTTAAGATCATATTTGATCTAAATATTACTGTAAGCATAAAAAATGCCAAAATAAAATATGTTTTACCAGACAGTTCAAGGATTAAAAAATTCAAAAACAGTTCGTCGGACAACCAGTCTCTTGGAAACTCGGTCACTTGAATAACTGAGGTAAGTTATAATTGAATTATGGTGTTTTGGATAGTATTTGATCTAAATTTTACTGCAGCAAAAAAAAACAAAAATTAACTACATTCTATCGTACATTTTAAAGTTTAAAAATGTCCGTCGGACAATGGGTCTCTTAAAAATCAGTCACTTGGATTGAACTGAATTGTCTGTACGACAAATTGATTGTCCTTGGGATATGATGATATTTATGGCTTAATGATTGACAAGTTAGTTAGCTCTGTTGGTAGTGACCCTGTTTTTAAATTCTGGTTGTTTTGGGTTCGAGATTTTGGATACATGAGATGTACCTAATGTGGATTTTCTAATTTTATTGTTGAAACTGATTAAAGTTCTCTGCTCATTGCAGATTACAAATAATCAAAAAATTACCTATTGTTTAAAATAAATAAATATTACTAAAAGTTTATACAAATAAAAAAAATAAATTTTTGACAAAAAAAGTGGATTGACGCACATACATTTATAAATATACTGTTTACAATACGTTTTATTAAATGAAAATAACTTTTTTGGGTTTTTTATTGTAACCTAATTAGTTAAGATATTACTTTTTGATACAGATGCTTTAAATTTTTCTAAAGCTGTTTTAACAGTTTAAAAGTTTCCTTGCATGACATTTTTCTTGCTGCAATTTTTAGACCTGCGCAAGCACACTTCTGATTTTTAAAAATTGCTACAATTTTTTTATAGGCAAGAAAAATATGACACGCGATATGTTTCTGGCAACAAGCCTGCAATTTCGGTTATTATTTTAGTGATTTATAGAAAGAAAATTGTCATGCCAGAAAACTTTTAAACTGTTAAACCAGCTTAATCCCCAATAATTTTGTAATAACAACTTTTTTGCAAAACCTACATTACTAGAGATTTAAGGACTGTTTTCTTCATGCAGGATAAACCTATACGATATATATCTCGAAATCCTTAAGGAATATTAATATTCTAATATAGGACACTCGAAAAAAAAACTGTAAAATGTTGTGGAGTAATTAGTTGTTTTCTATGTGTACAGTTTTTAAGAAAATTGCATAACTTATTTTTTTTTCTTATGGAACACCCAGTATTTTTCTATTGATATTATTTATTAGGATCCTTTTGGGCTCTCAAAAAATATATACTAGTAAGTATTTCTTATGTTGAATTTTACTGAAAATGAGCATATTTATATATTTTTTTGCTTATGGAAAGCCATGACAGGAAACAACAATAAATTGTTTTTCAATTTTTTTTGGTTGAACAATCCCAACATAATATTTTTTTAAAAGTCAGTCTTAAATTTTTAACCTTTTTTAATTAACCTACTTTAGCCGTAATAAGTGTATAATACATGTTTTTTTTAATATTTCGACAGCTTGCATAATAATGATAATTATAAATAGCAAATCAATAAAACAAGTTTAAAAATTATTATAGAAAGGAACATTAAAAAAATGTAATCTTTACTAAATGGAAATAAAATAAATACATGCTATTGTAAAACACTTAAACTTGAAC
Organism: Listronotus bonariensis; assembly: GCA_014170235.1. Classification (NCBI taxonomy): domain Eukaryota; kingdom Metazoa; phylum Arthropoda; class Insecta; order Coleoptera; family Curculionidae; genus Listronotus; species Listronotus bonariensis. The sequence continues at coordinate 164,011 of JACEGR010001435.1, forward strand.
AATTATTGTTATTTTTGTTTTTTGTTAGTTTAAATTACTTCTATTATTTTATAATTTATATCATTTATTTTCATTTAGGTAATAAAAATAAAAATATATTTTTTTATTGGTGCTTTTTTAATAAAGTGGTATTTTTTAAGCCTAAGCAAGCCTAAAACAAAAAAAGAAAAAATAGGTACTGAAAAATATTGTTTTGTCCTTTTTGTCATGACCTTTTACAAAAAGCCAAATTCATGGAAAATGTTAATTTTTGGTAAACTTAGAAATAAAAAATATATACTTATATATTTTAAGCTTTAACTTAAAGAGAACCATATAAATATAAATAACAATATACAGGGTGTCTGATAAACAAAAACTTAAGTAATATATTTTTTTCAAAAACTGTTTAACATATAAAACAACCAATAATACCAAAATATTCCACGGAAAAACTACACAATTAACCTCCTTAGTTTTTTTAGCTTGAAGAGTAAACGAGTTAAGGAAAGTGGAAAAAATGGGCAAAATTCTGAGTTCCGAGATGGATCGCAATAGCCAAAACAACTGTTTTCACTACTTACAGTTGTTTTCTTTAAAAATAAACCTACATTAGATTTTTTGGTATTTCCTAGGGTTTTTACCCTGTTGAACCATTAAAAATAATACTCTCTAAATACACGTCGTGTCAACTCAGATTATTTGAACTGACTTTTAGTGTCTTAAATACTTGTAGGTAAAGATTAAACAACAAATGTCTGCATTAAGACACCCACGGTATGTTAGTACTTGGGCTTTTATTTAGCCTTCGTGGGTTGTCCAAAGATTTAAAAAAATGTAACCAATGTGGATAGGAAAACGCACCGGGTTCGCTTTGTTGATTCCTTAGACCTCTCTTTCCTTTCCACGTATTAGAAAAAATTGCTCATTATAGATTTTAAAATGGCACGACGCGACGTGTGGAAGAAATTTGTCTTTAATTAATCTTTTAGAACAGGGATAGCCTACTTGTTTAGACCCAAAATAGACTTTTCATTGACGACATCCAGTGCGATCTACCAATTACATACTATACTTACGGCGATTAAAAAATTATACCAGATGATGTGTGCAGCAGTTAGTAATAACGTTGTGCAGTGTGTTCTACGTATTTATCTTTTTTCCTTGCGATCGACTAGACTAATATTCGTGATCGACCGGTTGACCTATGTTTAAGAAGCTTTTAAGAAGTTATAAATTATTTATCACTTAGGTTTTACATTTATGTTCTCCTTTGTGTTCCGCCAAAACTGCTTTAAGGTTTGAAATACGCTTTGGTCGATCTAATGGTTGTATTCATAATAATCCATAAAAGGTTAAGCTTTTAAGAGTAGTTTAGAGGAATAAAAAAAGCAGAGGGTATACTAGCCGTTTTATTATCACGTATCTTAAATACGCTGAAAATTTAACATAATTTTTAAATTTGCCCATATTTTTAAATGATTAAAAATATACTTTAAATGTGGTGTTCCCCAAAGCTCTTTAAAATACCTTTTTAAATGGTGATACATACAATATACAAAATTTTATATTTAAAAAATGCTAGTTTACTTAGTTACTAATCTCCTAAAAATTTACATATTTTTGAAACTATTAGAATAGAATAGATTATATATTACCATTAAAAATACATTTAAATTTGGTTATAACAAATTTGGTAATTTTAAGCTCCTTAATATAGCTTTTTAAATAGTAATTAAATTTATAGTGTAAAGGAGGGTCTGGAAAGCCCTGCCCAGAGGATAACGCCGTCCACCGCTCTAATTTCTAAACGCAAATTCTAATCAGTTTGACTTATATCATGCAGTACAAACATTGAAGGTAAAATGCTAACTTAGCTAATTTGCGCTCCATAGAAACTGCTTTTAGTCCTTTAGTCCTCTAAAAATGTTTTAGATATAGGTTTTTATAGGTCCCTCAATGTCATTTGTACACAACTACAGTTCCTAAAATAATATCTTAGAACTGTAGTAGCAGAAATAATTAAAGAGCAAGTAAAAGCTAGGTATAAGTCCATAAAAATAAAATGTACTTTTTTTTACCAACTGTGGTAACATAAATTTAATATAATATAAATGAATGAGCAATAATAAACTCTTAAATTATATATATTTGCAACTAAAATTGGTAAAACGAAAAATATTTATTTTATGGTACATTTTTAAAGCTCATGTCAAAAGGTAGAAACATAAAATTTAAAAGAATATTATTTAAAACTAATTTTGGGTAAAATTTTCTTACCGAATATCACACGTGCTTAACTTGTTTCAGAATTTTTTTCCTTGGAACGAATATTTTGAGAAAATTCGTGGCCTTGATAAAATTTTCATAAATAAATTGGACACTCGTGATTTTACAAGCGAAAAATTATGTTAGTCGGGCAATACTTCCTAGAAAAAACTGCACCAAACTATAAACTGGATATTTAGCTGTGTAGATTAGATTTTTGTTAGTAATAAAAATATCAAAATTTATGTTGTTTGGTTTTTCATAAACAATGCTAAATTTATTTTTCTTTTTATTTTGTGTTCTACCACTTATTGTTAGTCTTACGCCAATAATTTGATTATTTAGAAAAATCTTAATGTCCAGGACTTACAATAAATATTGAATAACAAGGTATATGGTTTGTTTAATATAAAGATATTTTATTTTATAAAGGGTTATCCAATAAGAATGTCCTATGTTTAACTACGTATTGTGTTCAAATTCTTTGCGATAATGTTATCATATTTTGCATATGTTTACAGTTAGTTCTAACAAATTCTGATGAAAAGATACACGTTTCCAGAGCAGGTACAAATTGTTAAAAGTTTTTATTAAAATGGGTGTTTTATCCGCCTAACGTCAAGATCGCTTAATTTCGCGTGGCATTGAAGTCGATTGGCCACCAAGATTTTGTGATTTAACGCCTCTTGACTTTTTATGGAGGTACTTGAATACCAGGGTATACAACTGAGGATCTTAAGAACAAGATTAAAATGACTATCAATGAAATATAACCAACTTTATGTGAGATTGGAAAACTGGATATCTCGATTTTGCGCTTATCAACGAAGCCGTGGTGGACATGTACCTGACATACTGTTTCATTCTTAATGTTATATAAACAATATAAAAAAGTTTAATAGTTAGAATAGAGCTTATAGTCTAAGATCCGAATAGGAAGCGACCCATCTGTTTACCGGATAAAAACTGTTTTATATTAAACATAGTATTTGAACAAAGGTATTGCCATGGGCTTGCCTAAAAGGTCAAGGCTATAACCAATTAAACAAAAATTAGGTTTTAAAATTATTTAGTGACCCTGTATAATGGTTATTTTTATTTTTTCATTGTACATGATAGTGTTAATATATTAGTACATTTTGATTCTTTGATTTTAGAAATAAAGCTGTGGTAAATTTTTAAACTTAATTTTCTTTTCTGTACATTCTGCATTATTTAAAAATATATATTTTATTAACTAGCTTACGTACGTATTTTAAGATATAGGAGTCGCCATTATACAAGGTGTGTTAAAAAATTCGAGGTTATTGTTTAAAATTAAATATGGCCTTGACCTAATTCTTTTAGGCAACCCTATATTTAACAGACCCTTGTTTAAATACTATCTTTAATATAGAACAGTTATTTATACAGTAAACAGATGGGTGAATGTCGCCTCCAATTCGGATCTCGTACTGTTACTATAAAAATTAAATCCAAAATGGCCACCGTTACGAAATGGCGAATTACATATGTTTTCCACAACTACCTCAATATGGGAAAAAAATGAAAGGGCCTGATTGGTAGAATAGAGCTTACTATAAAAAATTAAAATCCAAGACGGCTGCCCTCACAAAATGACAGGTTACATATATTTTCCATAACTACCTCAATATGGCTTTTAAATGAAAGGTCTTGATTCGTAGAATGGAACTCACTATAAAAAAATCCGAGATTGCCGCCGCTACAAAATGGCTTATAACATATTTTTTTCACAACTATTTTAATATGCCTATCAAATGAAAGGGCTAAATTGGTATAATAGAGCTCACTATGAAAAAAATCCAAGATGCCGCCGCCACAAAATGGCGAGTTACATATCTTTTACAACTGCTTCAATATAAAATCGCTGGTTAGTTTTGGTTAGTTATAATGAGGCAATTAGCGTTTTTTGTACAAATAATTTTAAATTAAAAATATTAATAATGCAAACAAAAATTTATTTTCCTATAAAAATTCTGCTAATCATAAATATCAAACCCAATAAATTTTAAATATTTTGATTTAATTTACCCAATATTAATGTCAAATATAAATTAAACCATATGTAGTGGTATTGATATCCATCTATTTTATTGCCATACTCAAATGTTGTAATTAAATTAAATCCCCTCAATTATTTCGAATTTATTGGTCATAATTCCCATTACACTGTGTGTGGAATTCATAAATAAATTTTTACATGGGACAGTGCTAAAAAACACAGCAGAAGGTATATTTAGTTTAAGGATGAATAGTAGCCGACATATTAAATTTTTGATTTACTGGATTTTAGTACTAATAATACAAGGTATGTGGATATGATTTCATTTGCTACTTGTTCCCAAAACAACCAAT